>JAOTRH010467205.1:0-27529 GCA_034768845.1 Heliamphora exappendiculata | reverse complement strand
TCGAGCTCGGACGCCACGACCGCTGCCGTGGCGGTCACCGTGAACACCGCCCCCGTCGTCGTCTTCGACTTCACCGCAACCGTTGCCTTGGTCAGCAGCGCCGACGGCGCGGGGTAGCGGATCGTGTACGTGGTGTCGGCGAACGCCTGATCCCACGTGACCGGGACGTCGAGCTTGCCGTTGACCAGCAGCGCGGTGACCGGGACGCGGGCGTAGTTGACGACGACGGCGCGGGCCTCTGCTGCCGTCATTCGCGCGAACAGTTGCGTCAGCGCTGCCGATTGCCCGGTCGTGGTCGACTCCAGCGCCGACAGTCGGTAGGCGGCCTGACTGCTGGCCGCTGCCTCGGCGGTGCCAGCCTGTTCGAGAGCAGCAACCCGCTGCCCCAGCGGCGAGAGTTGCCCCGGTGCCGCGGTCGACTGCCAGACCGTGTTGCACTGTGCACCGGTGCCGTACTGGATGATCGTCGTCCACACGCGGCCGCAGTCTGGGCACGTCCACGGCTGGCCGGCTTCGGTGATCTGCGGGTTGCTCGGTGCGAGCGCGGGCAGCTTGCAGGTCGGCCGGTCGACGTACACCAGCTCCGTGCCGGTGGCCATCAGCCGTTGCCGCCGCCGAGGTAGTGCGCGATGACGTTGGAGCCGGCGAAGATCCGCGCCGGGTAGGTCTGCGGGGTGCAGATCATCTGGGCGCTCTGCGACCCGGTGTCGTTGGCGATGAACGCGCCCACGTGGGTGACCGCCGTGATCTGGCCGAGCATGATGTGGAACGGGGTCGTGCCGCCGCTCTGACCGTTGAACCGGACCTCGCGGGACACGAGTTGGATCGGCTTGGTCGGGTCGTCGTTGACGATCGACATGGAGCCGAACACCAGGTAGAAGCCGGCAGGCCCCTCGAAGTCGACGGAGACCTGTCCGGCCGCGCCGGCACCGACGGTGTCGGTGGTGTCCTTGGAGTTGATGAACGGGAAGCCGGTGACTGGGCGCAGTTCCTGGTCGAACGTCGACCATAGGTGCAGGGCGTTGGCGATGATCGCCAGCGGCGGACCGTCGTCGCCGTCGGGGTAGGCCACGGCGCGGGCGGCCTTGGAGGCGAACTGCGGCACGAGCATCGGCTTGATCTGCTCGATGACGAGGTCGACGATCGCGCCGAGGTCGGCGCCGTCGCCGTTGCCCGGGTGGGTGATGCCGAGTTCGTCGTTGGTTCCCACGCAGTCTCCTTAGAACGTGAACCGGCAGCGGCCGTTGAGGTAGTCGCCACCGCGCGGTGGTGCTTCCCCGGCGGCCCGCAGGGCGAGGTAGTCCCCGGGTGACGCGGAGTAGATGCCGAGACCGGCGGCGGTTCCGGCCTTGAGCAGTGCAGTGATGGCGTCCGGGATCGGCACCCGTGCGCCTTGGTCGACGGCCAGGTTTGCAACCTGCGTCGGCCCGGCCAGCACCGTCGGTGCGCTGCTCGGCACCGAGGTGTAGCCGTGGGCTACGAGGTAGATGTCCTTGCCCGCCCAGGGGTCGCCGACGCCGGGGTAGCGGACGAGGTCGATGGTCGCGGTCTTGATCGTCTGACCCGCCAGTGCGCTGAACGCCCCGCTGCCGTAGAAGAAGAACCCGAACGCTGGCCCGAGCCCCGCGATGACACCCTGTCGGACCGGAGGCCGTCGTTGGCCCCAGTGGTTGGTCGAGTCGTAGGACGCCCAGCCGGCGTCACCCGCCAACGGCATCGCGCTCAACGATCCGCCGATCGGCGGGGTCGTCGGCGGTGCGGCGCGCACGAGTCGGATCGTCGGCTGGGTGTCGTCGCCGTCGAGCGTCCATGGCGTCGTCTGGGACCAGCCCGAGCCCGGAGTGGTGTCGGTGACGGTGATCTGCGGGATGTCCTGCGGCGGCGCCCACGACCGCCCGGGGGTGAGGCAGCGGGTGACGACCAGGTCGGTCCCGCGGATCGCGGTGTCGACGACGTCGCCGGTCTGCGGCTGGTATCCCAGGCCGGTGCAGTACGCGACGGCGACGTTCGCGCCGTCCCCGCCGAGGTCGAGGCCGACCTGCGCGTCGGGCGCGGGGCTGTAGACCGCGGCGACGGTGTACTGGGTCATGTGACGTCCTCGGACTTCGTGACCCGGGTGCCCGCCGAGATGGCGTCGGTGGCGCCGAGGCTGATGCCGACGCTGTCGAGGATGTGCTGGTCGACCGAACCGGGCAGGCGGACGGGGGCGATGTCGCCTTCGGACAGAGCCGGGTTGGGCATGGTCGTGAACTGGACCGTTGCGCGAAGGCCCAGCGTGCGCAGCAGCTGCCCTCGAGCGGTCAAGTTCGCCTGCACCTTGGTGCGGGCGTAGGGCGAGGACACGAACCCGACGACCTCGCCGAACCCGTTGGCGTTCCAGAAGGTCGGTGACAGCGGGTTGTCGTCCTTGACCAGGTCCGACTTGACCGTGGGGCCGCTTCCGGACTCGGAAGTGACGACGATGCCGTTGTAGACCCCATCGCGGGACTCGGTCACCGTCGCAGCCAGGGTGTTCGCCGGCGTGAACACCGGCGTCGTGGGTGCGCCCTGCGGGTCAGGGATCAGCCGGATCCGCAGGTTGCCCATCGGCTCGACGACGGGTTCGGCGGCGAGCGCGGCGCACATGTCCCTGATCGCGCCGAGGCGGTCCTGCTCCCAGGTCGGCAGCGTCGGCAAGATGACGTCGGCCACGTCCGGGTCGACCACGACGTCCGGTGCCTGCGGGACGGCTTCGCGCCACAGCAGCCGGATGTTGTTGAGCACCGACAACGAGGGTGCGGGCTGGGCGAACGGGAACCGGGCGCGGGCGACGCGCTTGAGCCGGTCGTACCCCGTGACCTGCACGGTGCCCAGCGCCTGGTCGACGGTGCGGACCTCGATGCCGAGCGTGGCAAGGCACAGCATCTCCGGCGCCGGCAGGGGCCAGCCGATGCCGCGCCAGATCCGCAGCTCGGTACCGGCCGGGCGCAACAGGCCGGACAGCGCGCCGATGGGTCCGCCGGGGTTGAGCGTCAACCCACTGCTGGAGCGGCGCGAGTCCGCGGACGCCGAGCACTGCAGCGAGCCGTCGGAGACCGGGATGCCGGTCTCGAGCACGGCACCGTCGGGTGCCAGCACGTCAACTCGGGTCAGCGCCTGGTGCGGACCCAGGACCGCGCGGGCGAACGCCGCGCTGTGCGGGATCACCCGGTCAGCCAGCGCAGCGGAGGCGACGGCAGAGCCCCGATCGTCGGGTAAGCCGCCGCGAGGTCACCGATGGTGCGACCGGGGATGACCACGGTCGACCCGGCCGTGTCGGGGCGTTCGTTGCGGGCCAACGTCAAGCTCCACACCCGCTCACCGGGGGTGACCCCGGGCTGCGCACGCGTCGCCGACAGTACCGTCACGTAGTCGTCCGGCCGGCCGGGCGCCTGCTGGGCGTCAGGCTGCAGCAGCAGGGGCTCCTGCAGGGAGATCAGCGCCTCGAACGCCGTGGCCTCGTCGACGGTGCGGGTGAGCACCTGCGCGGGCGCCTGGGCGTAGTACGGAACGCCGATGGCCGTGGCGGCGTAGCTCGAGGACAGCGGAGTGAACACACCGACGCGTCCGGTCAGGCCCCAGTCCGGGTAGCCGCCGAGCACCACCGTGGTCAGGCACGACATCGCCGGACGGGACAAGCAGGTCCACCATGCCTGGGAGGTCGGGCGGGCGACGGTCAGCGCGACCGGCGTCGACGTCCAAGTGGTGGTGCCGTCTCGGGCGGTGGCGGTGGCCCGGTAGGTGATCACCGAGCCGAGGTCGGCCTCGGCGTCGATGCCGGCGGTCACCCCGGACGGGGCCGCGTGGTGATCCAGACCGCGGACTGCGGACCCGTCGCCGCGAGTCACCGTCACAGTGCGGGCGTTGACCGCGGCAGATCCGAACTGCACCTTGAGCAGCACGGCGCCGAGGTCGTAGCGGGGCGTGGCGGTCAAGATGCCGTCACTCGAGGTGACCGGGACGGGCGCGACGGGCGCGACAGGGCCGACAACAACAGGCATCAGCGCACCACGCTGGAGTCGCCGGCGCCGCGGCCGTGGGCAGCGGCCTGAGCAGCGGCCTCGATGCGCCCGTCGGCGACGCTGGTGACGACGCCGACCAAGGTGCCGTCGATGTTGACGTTCAGTCCGACCAGATCGGACGCCAGGCTACGTGCCGGCGCCGCGGAACTGACGGCCTGCAGAGCCTGCATCGCGCGGTTGGGCAGCAGCGCGAACCCGAACCGCTGCGCCACGTCGGCGAGGATGTTCTCGGCGCGGAACCGGCGGTCCATCGCGAGGGGGATGTAGGCCTCGCCCTGAGTCTCCGGCTCGGCCCAGACCCGCACGCCACCGTTCGGCATCGCGATCTGCGGGATGTGGAACTCCGACCCGCGAGCGAACTTCGCCGCGCGGGCCTGCATCTTCGCGGTCAGTCCGTCGATGATGCCGCCGGCGGCGTAGTGCCCGACCGACGAGAAGATGTTGCCGTAGGCCGAACGGGGCTGAGTGCCGGTGTCGGCACGCCCGCCGGTCACGGTGTTGACGTAGACCGTCGACACGCGACCGTTCAGGGAGTCGAGCATGCGGCCGACGCCGAGCAGCTTGGCCGAGGCGAAGTCGTCGATGCTGACCGTGGCGCCCACGGTGCGGTTGTCGAACCGGTCGAGCTGGTTGTTGGCCTGCCCCATCTTCGCGTTCAACAGGCCGCTGTTCGCGTCGAGCACCGCCGAGCGCTTCTGCTGCCCGAAGACGTTCAAGTTGCTGTTGGCGATCGCCAGGCTGTTGTCGTAGTCGGTTGTGTTGAGCTGAACCTTGGGCACCCCGATGAAGTCCGACAGGCGGTTCAGTGCCGCGGTCAAGTCTTGGATCGCGAGGCCAACCTTGTCCTGTCCGAGCAGGTCCACGAACGTCTGCACGTCCTTCGGGACGGCGAAATAGGTGTCGGACAGCGTCTGCACCTGCTGTGCCGTGAGTCCAGCGTCCTTGCCCTGAGCGATGATCTGGTCGCGTAGGCCCTTGTAGACCGTGAGCGCGTCGGCAGCGGCCTTCTGGCTGTCTCCGGTCGACGCCTTGACCTGGGTGTAGGTGTTCGCCGCTGCGTCGGTGGCGGCCTGTACCTGCTGCTGGAATCCGGCCACGATCTCCGACGAACCCTGCGTGTACTTCCCGGCTGCCGCGACGAACTTGCCCGCCGCGTCGAGGTGGCTGATGCCCAGCAGGGTGCCGTCCTTGGCGACCGAGGAGAGGTTGTCGTGTACGGACTTGGCGAAGCTCAGGGTGGCGGTGTCGGCCGCGGCCAGCGATGCCGTGTAGTCGAGGGCGAACCCTCGGCTCGCCGTCAGTGCATCACTGAGCAGCTTGGCGGTGTCGGCCAGCTTGGCAGTGGCGGGATCGTAGGCGGTGGCGGTGTCCATGAACGCCTGCAGGGCAGGGTTCGCCGATCGCAGCCGGTCGGTGATGCCCGAGACGGCTACCTGTAGCTGACCGGCGTTGCCCGCGGCCAGTTCGAGTCGAGGGCCGAGGTCGCCGATGATCTTGGCGTAGCTGTCGAGCGGTGACGTGGCGGTCGTGGTTGCCGCGGTACCAGCGAAGAACTTCTGGTACGAAGCGAGCAGGTTGTCGGTGTCGTCGGCCGCCTTCTTGGCCTTGCCGTCGTCACCGCCGAAGAGCTTGCCCAGCAGGCTGCCGCCGCCGAGCTGGATCGCGGAGCTGATCAGCTTGATGGTTTCGGCTGTGGTCTGCACGATGAACGTGATGACCTTGAGCACCTTCTCGCCGAGCGGGGCCAGGGCGACGAAGGTGGCGATGAGCGCGCCACCGATGTCCTTAATCTGCCCGATGAGCACGGGCAGTTCCTTGCGGGCGTAGGCGATGAAGGCGTCGAACGACGGCGACGCCACCCACCGCGCCAGCCCGGCGGCGCCGTCCTCGATGTAGCCAGCGACCTCGACGATCAGCGGCGACGCCTTCTGGAACGCGGTGACCAGGGCGATGCCGACTTCGCGCAGCGCGCCACCGAGGCGGCCACCGACGAGCTTGACCAGGCCCTCGAAGCCGGGCAGCGCCGAACGCACCAGGCCCAGGACGTCGCGGATCGCAGGGCCGACGGAGTTGGCCGCGACCTCGCCGAGCCCGGTGATGACGTCGCGGATGCTCTTGAACTGGTCGGAGATCCCCTGTCCGAAGCCGGTCTGCTGCGCCATCTGCCGCTTGAGCCCGACGACGGCCAGGGTTGCCACACCGGCCGCACCGCCGATACCGATCAGGGCGCCGGTGGCAGCGGCGGCGAGCGGACCGACAGCCGAGAGGGCAGCGACGATCGCGGCGACCAGTGCGAGGGTTCCGGCCAGGTTGTTGCCACCGATGGACGACGCGGCACCGCCGACCGCGCCGAGCTTGCTGATGACCGTGTCGAACACCGGCGATGCCTCGCGGGCGCTGGCGACGAGGCGGGTGAAGATGTTGCCGCGCTTGTTGTCGTCGCCGAGCCGCCGGATGGCTTCGAGCTCGGCGAGCGCAGCACCGGCGTTGACGCGCACCTTGATGTCAGCCGAGTGCGAGAGCCGGATGAGCTTGAGACGCAACTCCTCGATCTTGGCGTCGACCAGCTTGGTATCGACGCCGAGCTTGACCGCACGGTCCGCCGCCTCGAGCTTGCGGCGGATCTCGGCGATGGTGCGGTCGACGGCGCTACTGTTCGCGTCGATCTTGAGCTTCGGTAGGGACTGGAACGCCGCGGTGAGGCGGGTGCGCATCTGCCGGGTGAACGCGTCGGCGGTTTCCTTGCCGGCGTCGTCGCCTGCCTTCTTGGACTCTCGCTTGAGCGCGGCCCGGAACGCCTCGACCTGGGCGAGGGCTGCGGTGGTGTTGACCTGCACGCGCACGTCGGGCGAGTTCTCGGCCAGCACCTTGAGCCGGGCCTGCAGGGCGGCCACGCGGGCGTCCACGACGTCGGTGTTGACGCCGAGGTCGATGTCCTTCGCTGCAGCCTCGAGCTTCGCGCGGATCTCGGCGATCTCGACGTCGGCCGCGGTGGAGTTCAGCGACAGTGGAGCGTCGGGCAGGGACCGGAACGCGGCTTCGAGCTTGGCCTTGACCTCGCGGGAGAAGGCGTCGGCGTACTGGCGGCCGGACTGCTGACCCTGCCGGTTCGAGTTGCCCGGGGTGCCCTTGAGTCCTTCCCGGATGCCGCGCTGCAGCTGGTCGCGCAGGTTGTCCGCGGCACGGCGCGTGGCCGGGTCGAGGTTGGCCTCCAGCCGGGCGCCAATGCCGTCGAACGCGTTCTTGGCGGCGTCGGAGAACCGCCGCTTGAACTCCTCGGCCAGTGCCCGCATCGGGGCGCCGATCTGCGCCTCGAGCTTCGCCGACCAACCGGAGGCGTCGGGGATGACGTCGATGTCATAGGCGGCACCCGACACGTCACACCTCCGGTTGGTCGTTGGTTGCAGCGGGGCGGATGGCCGCGAAGTACGCCGCGAGTTGCGCCTGCACGTCGACGCCGTCGCCGGCGTGGCCATAGCCCGGCGGCAGCGTCGGCTTGAACTCGCCGCGCGCAGCCGGATCGGCCTGTGCCCACGTCTTGGCCTCGAGCAGGTTGAGCACGCTCAGCACGAGGTCGTCGGTGTGGGTGTGCTGCATCGCCAGCAGCGGGTCGACCACCGTCAACTGCGCCGGTCTGTTGCCCTTGGCTCGATCGGGACGGCTGGCCCGCATCGACTTGTAGAGCGCGGCGTCGGTGTCGAGCCAACGCACGTACTGGTGGAGCTTGCGCCAGGTCAGGCACCCGCACCACAGATCGAGCAGGTCCACGCCGTACTCACGACGCAGGTCCGCCTCTAGCGCCGAGTGATGCCCCGCGACCGCCGCGCAGAGCGACTGAGGTTTGGGACGTCCCACACCTTCCCCGCGGCGTCGGAGATGTCGACCGCGAGGTCACCCATCAGCTCGGCGTCGACGTCGCGCGGGATCCGCAGACGGGCCATGCCCTCGATGCCGATGATGGCCTCGACGACGCCGCGGGCGTCACCGTTGCGGGTGGCCTCGTAGAACGCGTTGGGCATCTTGGCGGGGATCTCCCACTCCTCGCCGTCCCAGTCCATCGTCGCGGTCGTCGACTCGTAGTCGCGCAACTGCTGACGCCACGAACCCGGTGGCAGGGCGTCGGGCTGGTGGTCGCGTTCGTGCCGCTCGGCGGCCTCCCGCTGCGCGGCGTCGACCGCCTGACGGGCGGCGTCGTTGACCGGCTCGCCCTGTGAGTCGTACTGCGGTTCGGACATGGCTGTTCCTCAGATCCTCCGAGCGTGCCGAGTGAACCGCCCGGCCCCGCCACTCGGCGAGCGGGACCGGGCGGGGTAGGTCAGAACCCGGCCAGCGCCGGGTTGTGCGCGGGCAGCGTCGACAGGATCTGCTCGAGGCCGCCGATGTAGACGTCCTCGTACTTCACGATCGTGAACGGCGTCTGCTTCGGGGTGCCGGCGGTCGTCGACCCCAGCGCGGTCGCCTTCGCCTTGCCGACGAACACCCGCCGCTGCGCCCGGCCCGACGCGAGGTTGACCTCGTCCAGGGCGAACAGGCGCTTGCCGGCGGCGAGGATTCCCGACGACGTCGGCACCCACTTGTAGACCGGGAGCACGCCGGCGGTCGTCTCCGCGGCGGCCACCGACGGGTTCGTCCCGCCGGTGAGCGCGTTGGCGAACTGCAGGAGGTTGGCGTTGCCCTCGCCGGCCGGGAACGTCACGGTGTACGGGCCGGTCCCTGCGACGGTCGCGGTCGCGAGCGCCGGGATGGTGCGGATGGCGGTCTGGAACACGCTGGCCGTGGCGCCCTGGGCGACGCTGGCCGTGGCGGCGACGCCGTTGTAGATCGGGGTGAACGACCCGCCGGTGGGGCTGCCGTTGACGGTGACCGACTGCACCTCCGGGGTGCCGGCCGTGACCACCGACTGCACCGCGTTCGGGTACTTGAGCCCTTCGGTGACGTTGTTGGTCTCCAGCGCGGTGCACGTGTAGGACTCCCGCAGCTGCGAGTCGCCCTCGAACGACAGCACGCCGTTGGAGTCGTAGATGGTCTGGGTGTTGATGTCGCGCGCACCCTCGAAGCCGGTGTCGGTGACCCGGCCGAGCACCGACCAGCCCGAGCCGATCGGCGTGGGCCACGGCGCGGTCGGCAGCGCGGCCGACAGCGGGGCGGTGTTCATCAGGTTGAGCGGGAACTCCAGGACGTTGCTGGAGTCGAGCGTGGTGCCCATGACGGTCCCTTCGGGTTGTCCTGGCGGGTTGGGAACAGCCCCGCGCCCAGGACGGGACGGGGTGGAACGAGCCGAGTGAGGTGCTGCTACTGCAGGGAGAAGGTGTAGATCGACGCCAGGTGTCGGACGGCGGTATTCGCGTCCGGCACCTTGGTGGGGCCTTGGTTGCAGCGCAGCATCGTGAACTGCGCGCCCCGCCAGCCGGCGGGCGTCTGCTCGCGGAACTGACCGTCGACCCAGCGGGCCAGCTCGCCGGCGGAGGTCCAGTCGTCGGCGAAGACGTCGACGTCCATGATCGGGCTGTCGAGGGCGCGGGCGAGGTCACCGCCGCCGCCGCGCCGGAGCCACACGAACGGCAGACGGTCCTGTAGGTCGCCCGGGCGCTCGGATGCGACACCGAGTCCGCTGCGCCGCGAGGCAAGCCATGTCACGAACAGCTCGTCGACGTTGACGGTGATCACCGGTCGTCGCCCCAGATCTGATCGGCGAAGTAGTCGGCCAGGTGGACCGCGAGGCCCTGCGATCGGTAGCCGGCCATGTCGTTGCGGTGGAACACGTGAGTCCAATGCGCTGTGTCGTTGCCCATCCGCTGGACGTGAGCAACGATCGCCCAGTCATCAAGCAGAACAGCGTCGGCATCAGGGGTTTCGTCCTCGACGTGCGCGCCGAGAGCGGCGAGCAAGGCGGCGCGAGTGTCGGCGCTCATCCGATGGCCTCCCGGACGGCCTTGTTCATCGTGCGGTTCTTCGCCGGGTCGGGGTTGTTGAACTCCTTGGCGACCGCGTCGGGGTCGGTCGAGGCGAGGAACCCGACGACGCGCAGGCCGCCGCGGTTCTGGATCTCGGTGCCGACGACGAAGCTGTTCTTGAACTGGCCGGACTCCACCGGTGCCGTGGCGACTGCGATCTGGCCAGCCTTCTCGACGATGCCGAGCACGTGCGCGGTGAGATCCGGACCCGTCATGATCTTGGCGAGCTGGTCGTAGCTGTGGCGGTACCCGGTCATCCGGTCACCCGCTTGAGGGGCACCTGCACGCCCGGGGTGTGACCGGAGTGCGGGTTCTTCCAGTACGCCGGGGTTCCGTCGACCTGGTACAGGTTGCCCGGCGTGGCGTAGGGGCCGGTCCGCAGGATCACCTGCGACGTCGACGTCACGACGGCGGAGTAGGGCAGGTAGACCCCGGGCTGGGTCTGCACCTGATCCTGCAGCCCGGTCGACTCGAAGCCGATCGCCGGGTCGAACGCGCCGACGTAGTCGATCTCGACGTCACCGTAGATGTCGTTGCCCTCGGGGTCGGTGCCGGTCTTGGCGCCCTGGTTCACGACGGTGACCACGTCGCCGTGCGGGTAGCGACCGTCGCTGATCGGCGCGGGCCGGGCGGGGTCGCCGAACGGCGGTGTGGCAACGACGACGGGCATCAGCAGTCGGTCCGCTCGTACAGCGGGAACAGCTGCGTCAGCACGTACCCGCACGAGCAGTCCCCGCCGAAGAACACCGAACAGATCTCGGCGTGGCCGCCGGCGGTCGTCGGCATGGTGGAGATGCTGAACGCCTCGCCGGTCGCACCCGTTGCGCACATGTCGCGCAGCAACGCGATCTCCGACGGCCAGAACAGCGAGCGTCGCGGCTGGCGGGTGTCGATGGTGTTGCCGAACGGTCCGGTGGTGATCGACTGCATGGCGCCGGTGCCGGCATCGTTCCACCGGAGCACCGCGTCGCGCAGGACGGTCTTGGCGGCGTCGGCGAACGCGAAGCCGTCCGTGGCCGTGCAGGGGGCGACCAGTGCCGCCATCGCCACCGCGCTCTTGCACATCTCCTCCGCCTTGGCGGTGGGGATGTCAGAGACGAACGGCGCGAGGTCGGCCGGTGTCAGCGTGACAGCAGGCACCGGTCACCCCCTTTCGGTCAGGACTCGGACTTGCTGGCGGCGGTCTTGCGTGCCGGCTTCTTCGCCTCGCCGTCGACCTTCGTCCAGCCGTTGGCGAACCGGTCGTCCTTGTCGTCGGCGACGGAGACGACGACGTTCGTCTTGTGGTTCTCGAACCGGCTCATCAGGTGTTCGCCACCTTGTCCTCGACGACGGCGAAGCCGTCGAGGTCCATGACGCCCCAGCCGTAGACGACCTCCATGCGCAGCGCGATCTGGTTGGTGCGCTTGAGGTCGCCCTGGCCGTCGGGGTCGCCGTACTTGATCAGCTCGACCGGGACGGACTTCTGGACGCCCCACCGCAGCAGGTCCCACTGCCCGAGCACGGCCTTGGCGCCGGTGTCGGTGGCCTCCTTGCGCGCCGACACCGTGTCGGTGCTGGTCGCGGCCAGGCCCTCGAACGAGGTGACGTTCGTGCCGAACCCGAGCTCGGGGAACTTCTTGCGACCGTCGGCGTACCGGGAGGTCGCGATCGTCCACGAGTAGGTCGGGTCGAACGCGACGCCGGACGGCACGTAGCCGTCGGCGATGACGAGCCCGGCGGCGGCCTCGATGACGGTGTCGGGCGTGGTCAGCGTCGCGGTGGTGATCTCGACGCGGTTGGTGGTGCTGGTGACGATGCGGTCACCGGCGACGATCGCTGCCACGGCGGTTCCCGACAGCGGGTTCAGGCCGTGGAACACGCCGAGGTCGAGCGCGCGGGCCAGGCCGACGCCGCCCTCGTTGGCGAGGGTCTGCAGGATGCCGAGCTGGTAGTCGTCGTCGGCCCAGAGGACTTCCTCGTTGAACCGCATGGTGATCTGCACCTTGTGCGGGGTGACGTTCTTGCTGCTGAAGGTCGGGTTGCTCGAGGACTTGTTGCCGCCCTCCGAGACGTACTCCGCCTTCGGGTGACCGGTGAGGGTCATCGTCGTGACGACGCCGAACTTCTGGGGCTCGGCAGCGGCGAGTACCGCAACAGCCGAGCCGGTCTGCGCCTTCACGAACATGCTGTCGGCGATGTTCGTCGGAAGGACGAGGTTGGTAGTACCGAGGACGGCCATCGCCGAGCCCCTTTCTGGTCAGTCCCCGCTGGCGAACCGGGTGCGGACGAACTCGCGGTCCGAACCCCCGCCGATCGGGGCGGTGGTGCCCTCTCGGGCGACGTAGGTGCCGTGCTTGGAGCCAGCCGCGATGAGTTCGGCCAACCCCTTCGCCTGGGCGGTCAGTGCCTCGGCGGTCTTGCCGGTCAGGTACATCTCGACCTGCGCGTCGTCGGTGATCCCGTGGGCACGGGCGGCCTTCTCGCGCAGTGCTTCCACCCGGGAGTTGCTGAGGTCGCTCTCGAGCGTGGTGGTCTTCTCCGTCAGCTCGGTGACCTGGCGGAGCAGGGCGTCGGTGCCCGAGTCGTCGGCGTCAGCGGCCAACGATCGGAAGCCATCCAGCTCCGTCTGGATCTCGTCGTAGTCGGAGAACCGGGCCTCGGCTTCGGTGCGCCCCTTGGTCTCGGCGCGCGCAACGCGCTCCCCGATGACCTTGTTAAGCGCGTCCTGCGAGGTGATCGGCTCGAACGGCTTGTCGCCGGTCTCGCCGCCGGTGGTGGTGTTGTCGGACATGGATTGCCTCCTGCGTCCGCGCGTTGACCGCCGCGCGTGGGCGTAGCCCCGGCCTGATCGGTCGGGAGGTCTGATGTGCGGCTTAGACGTCGCCGCGGGTGGTGCCGGATAGCAGCCCGTGCTTGCGCATGTAGCGGTAGACCTGCGCTCGCTGCTCCGGAGTGCTGTTGCCGGTCGGGGTGAACGGCTTCACCGGTACCTCCCGACCGCCCCAAGCCGGCACCGCGATGCAGTGGCACAGGCCGTGGGCGCCGAAGTCGACCGTCTTCCGGGTGTAGACCCCGCCGCGGGATGCGAGGAGCACGCAGAACGCGCACGGGCCGCTCTTGGACTCCTCGGGCCGCACGACCCGTTGCCAGCCGCGGGCGTCGGGGTCGTCGATGGCGGTGCCCATGACGGTCCCGCGGTACTGATCCGCGACGACGAGCTGCACTGCCTCGGTGGCACGGGTCAAGGCCAGCTCTTGGCGCTGCTGCTGTCCTCGGTCGAGTAGGGCGGACTGCGTGAGCGTCTGCCCGCGAGGCTGTGGCAGCGGCTCGCGGGAGAACAGCGGGTCGGCCGCCCATCGGGCCAGTTGGTCGACGCGGTCGCTCAGGGACGCGATCTGCGGCTCGTAGCTGCTGGTGATCCCGGCGGCCTCGCGCAGTGCGTTGTAGACGTCGACGGCGAGCTCGGAGGCGGCGGCCCCGTACTGATCGCCGAGCGCCGGCACCAGATCCAGCAAGGCCTGCTTGACCTCGATGGCGTTGGCGAGGTCCAACGTCGCCCACTCCGACGCGAGGTCGGCCAGTGCGGCGGCGGTGACCGTCTGCAGTGCGGCGCGCTGGTCAGCCGGTGGTGGGCTGGTCACCAGCACCCGCCACGGGCACCCCGGTGCCGGCTTCGGCCGCGAGCGCTGCCGGGGTCGCCGTCAGGATGCGGTTCAGCGTCGCCCGGCCCTGAACCTGTCGCTTGGCGGCCATCGCTCGCGTGATGAACTGCTGGTCGAAGCCGTACAGCTCGAGCCCGAGTTCGGTATCGGCCAGCCAAGGGAACAGGGCGATGGTCTTGCCCGCCGCGTCGGCGGCGGCGCCCCGGGACGGGGTTCGGGGATCGCGCCACTTCGGCGCGATCGTCTTGGCCTCGTCCGGGATCTCGTCCGGCTTCCAGTCATTGAGCATGGCGACGGCGCGGATCATCGTGCGGCGCCAGCCGGGCGACCACCCGTCCGTGGTGCCCTCGGCCTCCTGGAACAGATCGTCGCGGCCGGCGTCGTAGGCCTCGCTCGACGTCGGGTTCGCGTCGCCGGAGATGCCAAGGCTCGACAGCGGGATGTTGGTCTCGCCCGAGAACAGCTGGGCGAGGGCACGCAGCTGCGATATGTGCGGCTCCTGCGACGCCTGGGCGATCTGCTCCACCGAGACGCGCCCACCGTTCGGAGCGTTCGGGGTGTCGTCGTCCGGGATGCCCCAGATGACGTTGAGGGCCGCCTGCCACTTCGAGACCGGCGTGCCGTTGGCGTCCTTGAACGCTTCCTCGCCGGCGCCGAGCAGCATGACGCGCGTGGCGGCGTAAAACTCAGCGGTCGACTCCGACCGACGGAACGAACGCACCGCCGCGCCGTGCAGAGACATGACCGCGCGCGAGATTCGCGATGAGCCGAACGGCCGTCCCAGGCGAGGCTGGTACGGCAGGACGTCGACGGGGACGCCGAAGTCGTGGGCCGACCTGGTGACGGTCCACTTACCGCCGACGCCGATGTCCTTCACGCAGGAGATGATCACGCCGGGCAGGTAGAGCGCGAACTCGGTGATCTGGCCGAGGTCATCAGTCGAGATGACCGACAGGAACGAGGTCAGTCGGCGCAGCCGGCGCGACCACTCGCCGGTGCCCGACATCGCGTCCTTGGCCGTGACGAGGACGGCAGGCTCGTCGAGCGTCGGGTCTCCCTTGTGGGAGATCAGGAACGCCGTTGCGTGGATCAGCGACGAGACGCCCGCCTGCGACGCCTCGACGTCGAGGTAGTTGTCGTCCCAGATTCGCCCGACGCCGAAGTCGTCGTCGGCCTTCGCGCCAGGGTTGACGAACCCGTCCAGCGGGCACCGACGGTTCAGGATGTCGACGGCCTTTGCGGACCAGCCGAGCACGTGGTCGACATTCTGCATCGACGGCGGGGTGGAGATGCCGAGGTCCCTGAACATGTGCTTCATGTCGTAGAACCCGGCGCGGAGGCGGTTGCGTGGCGCGCGCGCGACCAACTGGTCAACGAGCAGGTTCAGGGTGCGCTGCTCGTCGTCTCGCAGCTCGGCGATCTTGGGCGCCGTGATGGTGATGCCCTTCACGAGGGAGACGGGGGCTGTCACGACGGCACAACCACCCTTCTGCCTCCACTGCGGCGCATCGGCCGGTTGACGTTGACGTTCTGCGCCCCGTACAGCGCCAACGTGCACGCCTCCCAGGGGGTGTTGTCGGCGCCGATGGTCTTCTGAGACCAGCCGAACAGCTTGCCGCCGAGGATCTTGCGAGTACCCGTCACCGACATCGCGTAGGTCAGCTGCGGCTGCCCGGTGTGGTGCACCGTCTGGTCACGCGCGAGCCCGTCGAACAGGTCGCCGCACGCCTTGCCCATGCCCTCGGCATCGGTGAGCGTCGGCACGATCGAACGGGACATGAAGTCGTCGGTCAGCGACGCCACCTGCGACTTGCCGTCGATGACCACCGCGCGGATCTGCGGGTTGGCCTTCAACATCCCCTCGAGGAAGCCCGGCAACCACGTCACACCGGCGCGGTGCTCGTCGAGCTCGATGTGCCAGGTGCCGTCCTCACGTAGGCCCGCCAACGCCACCGCGGTCATCGACCGGTCCGGCAGCGTCGAGATGCCCAGTGCGAACCGGTCGACGGCAAACGACGCCTCGTCCTCCGCGCGCGCCCAGGCGTCCATCGGAATGACCGTGTTCTTGCGGGCCGACCCCCACACACCCAGGCCCTCGAGCAGGAATGACTCGTCGCTAGCGAGGTTCTCCCGCAAGCGTTCCATCGACACGAACGGCGTGCGAGCAGGCACCGACGGGTTGGCCTTCGTCCACTGCTCACGGTCGTCGGGGTCGGCGTCCTCGTCGGCGGACATCTCCACGTAGACCTGATCGGTGGTCTGACCGGCCAGCGCCTTCGTCCGCTTGAGCGTGAACGCCTCGCCCGGGTCCTTCGGACGCGGCGGCGTGCCCATGAAGAACAGCAGGGCGCCGGCCGGGTGCCGCGACTGGTTCGTCGCGGCCACCATGTCCTCGAGCGCGCTGGCCGTCAGGATCTGCGCCTCGTCGAACACCTCGATGTCGACCTCGTCGAAGCCGCGGCCGAAGCCGTGCTCACGGGCGCCGAACAGGATCCGGGAGCCGTTGACGAACGCGATCTCCTGCTCGCCGTGGCTCTCGCGGGGGTTGCCGTCGATGTACGGCTTCACCTTGCGACGCCTCGCGAAGCCCTGCATCTTGCCGAATGTCTCGTTCGACGTCCGCGAGTGGTGAGCGGTCCACAGCACCGTCAGGTTCGGGAAGAGCAGGCACAGCGCGAAGATGATCGTGCCGATCAGGAACGTCTTGCCGACCTGGCGCGGGATCGACAGCACGACCCCGCCGACGGTGGCGGCGTAGAGGCCGGTGTCCCGCTTGCCGAGGATCAGCCGGCCGAGCCCTTGTTGCCAGTCGTCGTGGACGACGCCTAGGTCGCGGCACTTCGCCTGCACCGCTGGGTACCCGGTCTTGACGATGCCGGTCGGCATCACCACGTGACGGGCGACGTCGGTCAGCTTGCGCGGCTCAGATGGCGGTGGCGTCCCAGTCTTCGTCGACACCCTCGGCGGTCTCCTTGGCCTCTTCGCGCGTCCGGGTGTCGATCGCGGCGATCTTCTCCGCGATGTCCTGCAGCCGGCGGGTCAGCGCAGCCAGGTCGCGCGGGGACGTGGAGTCGTCCTGCACCGCCTTGGCGATCCTGGTGCGCATGGCGACCAGCAGGTCACGCTCGGAGCCGGAGTCGGCGGCCTGGGTGACCGTCTTGGGAGGGGCAGGCCGCGGTGGCGCTGCCTCGCCGGGCTTGACGGCGCGCAGTGAAGTCACGGCACGCCTCCTGTGGGGTTGTGGAAAAACGACGGGGAGAGAGCGGACCTGTACCGGAGGGTCTTGAGGCGACCCCCGAGGGGGGGGCACCCCCACCCGTCAGGCAGCAGTGCCGGGGTCGGGGCGGTTGAGCGACCCTGACCGTCGAACGATCGGCGCCCATTCGCGTGCGCCCTTGCGGAGGTTGCAGCGCTCCCCGCACACCGGGCACGGGTTGACGCTGTGTGCCGGCTTGAGGTTGGACCGGTTGTCCGCTCCACCTCGAGCCAGGGGCACTACGTGGTCGGCCGCGTCAGCACCATCATGCCCGCAGATGTGACAGACCGTCGAGCCACGGAGAACGGCCTTGGAGTTGGCGCGGCGACGGCGGGTACTCACAGCCGTTCGCCGTCCTTGCGTTGCCCGGGGTAGTGCCCAGTTGCCATCCGGAAGATGTTGGCGGCGAGGCCCTTGGCGATGTTGGGGCTGACGTACTTGGACAGCAGCGCGACGAGCGTGGTGTACGGGCGCGGGCTGTTGATCCACTTCTGTCGGCCTTCGCCGAACGCCCAGTAGCGCTTGAGCTTGCGCCCGTCGTCGCCTCGGGGGTTGAGGTCGGCCACGGCTGCACACCTCCCGTCTTGGCCTCTGTCCTGCCTGAGCCCCGAGAACTCCCTCAGTGGAAGGTGTGGGAGGTGATGTCATGGAACTCGTCAACGACTGGTGTCAGGTGATCGACACGATCGCCACGCTGGCCTTCATGGCGTGGGAGATCTACCGCGCCGGAAAGAAGTAGGCCGGACACGCGTCGGCCCCGCGGTCATGGTGATCGCGGGGCCGGTGTGTTCGGGTCCGGGCACGCTTACGCCCAGGAACCGTTCACATCAGGGTACGGCCTGCGCGGACGTCAGGCCACCGAACGCTCTCGTGCGCGTGTCGTGGTGCGCTGTGGCGTCGGTCGGTAGCGGCGCAGAGCTGACGCGAGGTCGGCTGCCGAGACGATCTTGGAGCCGTCGAGCGTCTTGCCGGTGACGCGCACCGAGCCGCGCTTGGGGTGCAGCCAGTTCCCGACGACAGCACGCGGCGGGCGTGGTGCCGGGATGAGCATGCACAGCACCGGCAGCAGGTCGCCCACGGGCGCGGAGTGCGTGTCGAGACCGTCCAGGAGGAACGAGCGCCGCTCGGCGTAGGTGTGGACCTTGCCGCAGCCTTCGCCCTCGGGGCTGTTCCAGCCGTCGCAGACGATGGCGTTGGCGTCCGCGTTGACGAGGAAGTTGGCCGGGGCGTACAGGTCGCGCTGGCAGCCGTTGCGATCGGTGCTGCAGGGGCCGGCGTAGACCCGGTCAGGCGGGCGGTCCACGACGTGGCGGATGCGGCGGCGCAGGTCGACGACGTCGAGGAGCAGTTCGCCAGCACCTTCGTCGAGGCGGATGGACGGGACGACGGCGAGCAGCCAGCGCGCGAGGCGGGCGGCCGTGTCGGCGGGTTCGCGAATGAGCACGCAGGACGGGTGCTTGCAGTCGGGGTGCGTGGGTCCGATCGGCTGGGGGCCGAGGTCTACCTCGAGCCCGCGGGTCTCGACGAGGTGCCTGCACCACGTGCCGAGGCGGTTCTCCACGAGGCCGTGGGTGTAGGCCGCGGCGTCGTTGAGCGGCAGCCGCGAGGACGAACCCAGATCGGGCCGTGCGTGCTGCTGGTCGCTGACGCGGGAATGCGCCCGGTAGACGTGGCCGTGGTGGGACACGTGGTGCCACGGGTCCTCGGTGGTGCAGCCGCACCAGCAGGCCGGGTCGGTGGTGGCCGCCGTCGTGGGCCTGGCGTGGTTGCCGGCCGGCGGGATCTTGTCGGTGCGGGTGCGGGTGACGTCGAGGTCCAGCAAGAGGCCGGGCAGCTCGGCGAGGACGGCTCCGAGCTGGTAGTCGTGCCTGCCGCAGAGGTAGGCGTCGGGTGACGGGCGCTCGCAGTCGGCTACGGCGCACACCGGGACGGTGTCGTTCGGTCCCTGGTCTGTCACGTAGCTCCTCGTGGCGCGGCAGCGGTGGCCTTTCCAGTGTCGCCCACCCTGCCGACGGTTCCGGGCCAGAAAGGACGTTCCTGCATGCAGTTGCCAGTCCCTCCGCTTCTTACTGAATTTGTCTAGCTCGGGGTTGACATACGTGTCTAGTCCGGGATAGGCTACAGTCATGAAGAAGCGGGACCTGATCAAGACCATCGGCGAGATGGCGGCGGCTGCTGGCGTGACGTGGGAGATGCGTCGTCACGGGGCGGGCCACGACATCTGGTCGCTGAACGGGGTCATGATCACCATCCCGCGCCACAACGAAGTCACGCAGTCCACGGCCCGCAAGATCATCCGCGAGGCGGAGGCTGCGATCACGAAGTGAGGGAGGCTGGCATGGCCCGCAGGAAGACCTACAAGGTGACCGCCGAGCGCGAGGGCAAGTGGTGGGCCGTCGACGTTGTCGGCGTCGGTCCCACCCAGGGCCGGTCGCTCAAGGACGTCGAGTTCATGGCCCGCGATCTGGTCTCGATCCACAAGGACGTCGCGGCCGACTCGTTCGACATCGACGTGGTCGTCACCATGCCCTCGAGCGCGCAGGCGAAGCTTGACGAGGCGCAGCGGCTCCGCGACGAGGCAGCGGCGGCTCAGGCCCGCGCCGCCAGCCTGGCGCGGGAGGCCGCGGCCGAACTGCACGCCTCCGGGCTGACGATGCGCGACATCGGGCACGTCCTCGGCGTCTCGCACCAGCGCGCGCATCAACTGGTGAACGGGTGAGCGCCGCCGACGACGAGAACGACCTCCTGCGGGATCCACACGTCGGCAACAGGACTGGTAGCGGCGACTGGGTCGTCAACGCCTCAAAGCCGAGCCCGTTTCGCGGCGAGGACGACATCGTCGGCTACCTGCGGGGTCGGAACGACTCATGGCTGGCGAAGGACCGCGCAAGCGCCGCCATCTTCAACTTGGGCGGGGCGCTCGAGGCCGGCTACACCGTTGCGAGACAGCGCGGCGGCATTCGCGACGACTGGGTCGCCAACGAGCTGCCAGTGAAGCCCGCCAGAGTCTCCGGCGTCGAAGGCAGCACCGGGCGCGCCTGAACTACGAGAACGGCCCGTGTCCACCCCCGAGGGGACACGGGCCGTTCTCGTACAGGGAGGCGGTCAGGCGACCTCGATGACGTTGCCGATCGCAACGACGCGCACCTCGTTGCCGCGCACCCGCAGCGGCTGGCCGCTCTTGAACGAGATCACCTGGCGCAGCCCGTTGTCCTGGCCGCGGAAGCCGCGCAGGAAGTACACCGCGCCACGCGGGCCGTAGAGCCAGGTCATGCGACCGCCGGTGGCGTCGAAGCCCTGGACCTCGACGCGGTAGGTGGTCGCGCCGAGGGTGACGGTGCCCTCGTCGGTGACGGTGTAGGCGGTGCCGGCCGCGGTGCTCTCTGCGTTGGTCATAGCTCTAGTCTAGTTCGACCTAGACGGGGGTGTCAAGCCAAGACTAGACACACTGTTGCCCGGCATGCTGGCCCAGAGCGCGCCGGCCTCGAAACGGTTGTGCGCGCCCACCTCCCGCATGAATTCTGCGATGTGACGCCGCACGGTCCGCACCGAGATCCCCAGCTCACGGGCGACCGCAGCATCCTTGAGTCCTCGGGCCAGCTCGGTGAGCACGGCGGCCCGCGGGGACGGACCGGCGTCGCGAGCAGCCGCGGCGACGACGTCGGCATAGGTGTGGGCCGGAGGCGGCCACGTGGTGGTCACGACGGACCGCCCGAGCGCAACAGCGCCAGCTCCTCCATCGCCATGCCGCGGGCCTGGTCGCGCTGCTGGTACAGCGAGGGCAGCAAGTCCAGCAACTCGCACACGGCGTCCCACTCGCCGTCGAACAGGATCCTTCCGAAGATCTCGCCTCCGGCGGCGGTCGGGAGGTTGTCCTCTTCGTCGACCACCACCCCGGTTGGCCAGGCGTTGAGGACGCGCCGAGTCAACTCGGGTAGGTCGAAGTGGACCGACCCGTCGGGGCGCTGCCACCGGAAGGCGGCGCCGCCGTCGACTGGCAGGCTCTGCAGTCGCTGTTCGACCCATGCGGCGGCTTCCAGGAACCTCAGACCCGACAAGCGCATGACGTGCCGGAACACGTCGCCACCCCACCCGCACGCGTCGCAGCGCAGCCACGGGTCAGGTCCGTTGCCACGTGCGGCGAGGTCACCCCAGCAGGCGGGAGCGTTGGGGCAAAGGGCGAACTCGGGCAGCAGGTCGATCTTGTCGATCGCTGCGCGCCGAAGCATGGTGAGCGCCTTGTCGGTGTACTGCGGGCGAGGCGTGGTCTCGGTGGCGGTCATCGGTTGTTCCTTCGTTCGTTGTCGGTGGGCCAGCGGCCGGCGTCGAGCACCTGGTCGTCCCAGATGGGGAGCCAGTGCGGGCCGTGCATGTCGGGGTTGCGGTAGAGGCCGATCGGGATGCCGGGGCGAGGTTCGCGGTCGCCGCGGAACGAGGGGTCGAGCTCGTAGGAGTTGAGTCCGACCTGGGTCAGCACGCGGCCGTGCGACGCCCAGCGCTGCCAGACGGATGAGCCGTACGGCATCTTCGGGCGGTTCTCGGGATCGTTGCCCTTGGGCATGTGGTGCTCGAGCCACAGCGCGATGCCGTAGCGGGCGCGCAGCCGGTCGAAGACGCGACGGACCTCGTCGGCCGCGGTCTCCCAGTCGTCGCCGCCGCGGAGGAACGCCTTGTACAGCGACCCGAACGCCACGAACTTCGGCTCGGTCTGCTCGATGACGCGCTCAAGCAGAGCCGCGTCGGTGGCCGTGCGCAGGTTCAGACCCTCGGGCCGCATCCACACCCACGCCCGGTCGTCCAGGCCTTGGCCGGTGATGTTCTCGATGCGACCGCGGGCGTCGCGCAGGTTGCGCCGCGCCGAGCCGGCGGCGTTCTCCAGGTCGACGAGGAGCGTGCGTACCTGCGGTTGGAACTTGCTGGGTCGAAACGGGTGCACGCCGCCTGCCAGCGCAACGACCATCTGCCGAGACAGGACCGTCTTGCCGACCCCCTCTGGGGCCAGCAGCATGAACACGTCCTCGGCCTCGATCAGGTCCTCGCACAGGAAGTTCGAGGCGTCGTCGACCTGGTCGGTGAACTCGGTGACGGTTGCCAGGCCCGCTACGTCCCGCAGGACGCCGAACTTCGCCGGTCCGACCGCGGCCAGTTCGGCCTCGGCGCGAGCGACGATCGCGTCAAGACCCGACTCGGCGTCGATCTGGCCGGTGGCGTGTTCGGCGATGCGGGCGATCCGGTGCCCGGCGATCGACAGGCGGCGAAGGCCCGCGAGGTAGCCGACGCGGTGCGCGTACCAGGAACCTGACGCGGGTGACGCGGCCTCCATCGAGCCGATCAGCAGGTCGCTGGTCACCAGGCGCCGGGCCTCGTCGTCACCGACGGCCGCGGCCATTACGGCGCCGGCCTCGGTCGGCTGACCACGGTCGGCCAGCCCGCACATCAGCGCCCAGGCCGCCGCGGCGGCGGGTCGGTAGAAATCCGATCCGTCGTCGGCCAGCAGCTCGCGACAGTCCGCGAAGACCGACGGGCTCTGCAGTGACGCGCCGATGACGTTGCGCTCGGCGTTGGCGTCGTTGGGCGGCGCATCGAAGCCGTCTTCCTCGATCACGACGGCACCACGCCGGTGTCGGGCTTGCTGGGGTTCCAGTTCATCCCGAAGGCCGAACCGCGAGGGCGGGAGGCTCGTTGCTTGGCTGCAGCCGCAGCCTTCGCAGCCGGCCGCCCAGCGCTCCACTTCTGCTGGTTGCGCATCCACGTGTACCAGGCCCGCGTCCAGTCGATCATCGTCGTGCCCTTGGCGGTGTGGTGGTCGATGAACTGCTGACGCTCGCCGTCGACGTCGACCGACGGGGTGTGCTCGAGAGCCCACTCACGCATGTGCTCGGTGACCTCGAAGCTGTCCGAGATCTTCGTCCTGCGTGATCGCGCCGAAGTTGGCGCGGTTGTAGTTAGGTGTTCAGGTTCTAGGTGTGAGGTGTTAGGTGCTAGGGGATCGGGCGTCGATCGGGCGTCGATCCCATCGGCGATGCCATCGCCGTGGGTATCGGCGATGGCATCGGCGATCGGGCGTCGATCGGATGCCGATGCGATCGGCGATCGGGTGTCGACGACCGACCCCTCTGTGGGGTTCTGACAGAGCAGTCGAACCAGTTCCGAACCACCGTTCTTCGCCTGGAACGACGCCAACTCGGGCTGCTCGATGAGCAGCCTGCGAGCCTCTGCCACGACGACGTCACGGAGCCGACGGGACCCGATCGCAAAGATGGCCCGCAGCACGGCGCCAGCGCCCTTCGGGTTGTCGGTGAGCACACCGTCGTTGCGTACGAACGACCGGATCAGCACCTCCTCCGAGTCCTCGTCGATCACGATGAACCGCGCCGCCGACAGCTCGTCCGCGGCGCGTTTGATAGCGGCCAACGGGGTGTGCTTGGAGCGGCTGGCAATCTTCGACGGGCGCCAGTCAGCGACGCCGCAGTGGGAGATGTCGGGGCGGACGAGCAGGGTGAAGTAGAGGGCCTGGGCGGACGTCGACAGCGCCCACCAGTCGGGGTCGTCGTTGATGGAGACGAGCACCTTGGCGTACTTGCGGGCCATCAGGCGGGCTTCTCCAATGCTTCAAGGAGCAGCTGACGACGGCGACGCTCAAGGTCCACCATCTGGCCCAGGATCTGGGCCGACTGGTCCGGGTCGGGGTCCGGGTCGAGCGACGAGGCGTCTCCCATCAGCGCCAGGATCTTCACGTCCAGCGATTCCAGTTCCACGAGGACGCTGTCGGGCACGAAGTCCTCCGGCTGGCGCGTCCCTGTCAGCACCTCGAGCGCTGCGCCGGCCGGTGTTGCCGGGTGAGGCTCGGCGCGCAACAGCAACGCCCTCGCCACCACCTCGCGTCGGGTGGACGGCCTACGGGCCGGCGTCGCCCATGTGGGCTGCGTGCCCTTGGCGACGTCGACGATCAACTGCAGGTCGTCGAGGAACGACTGCGCAGTCGCGGCCGACATCGTCGTGTCGCGACCGATCGTGACGCTGAGCGTGATCTCGACAGTGGCGCCGTCGTCCCCGGAGGACAGGTGCGCCATGAACGCCCCGTCGGCGAGGTCGCGCACGGGGCCGTGATGCGCGCGGTCGCCAGCCGCGGCGTGGTCGGCGTCGCTCGCCACGCACCAGCGTGGACAGAAGCGCGGCGCACGCATCTTCTTGCCCTCGGGTACCTCGACGGTCTGTGTCGTGGTCACGACGCCTCCAGCTCAGGGCGGAGCCACGGCAGGCGACGCAGGGCCGACATGCCCGCCGGCGTCACGTAGAGCGTCTGCCGTAGCTGGTTGTTGTGGTGACGCGGGGCGTTGTGCTGCCCGCGCAGGGTGAAGTGCTCGCGGTGGTCGGCGTAGGCGCGCCACTCCTCGTCCTGCACCAGGGCTTGCTTGCTGCTCGACCAGCGACGGTCGCCGATCTTCTCCCGGTAGATCCACCGGTGCACCCTCAGTTGCTCGCGCATCTCGTTCTCGGGGATGCCGAGCTGGTTGGCGGCGTCGCGGAACCGGGTCAGGTCGTCGGTGGAGACGAACTCATCGACGTAGTCGGCCTTCGGGATCAGCTCGCGGATGTACTCCTCGGCCGCCTCACGGGCGTCGATCTCACGTGCCCACCCGCGCAGGGCTTCGGAGTGCGTCGGCATCACCGACAGGTGCACCGGCGCCGTCTCGGCCTCGCGGGTCTTGACCGCGAAGTAGGTCTGCGCGTCGGAGATCGCCTTCTTCCTGGCGTCGCCGTTCATCGCGACGAGGTAGGCGGCGTAGCGGCTGAGTCTGTAGTCGGCACCCGCCGGCCCGGTCGCAGCTTGAACTTTGCGGGCGCCCGCAACGTTCTCCTCCACCGACTGCCCGCTGTTCGCGCAAGTCGCCTTGGCGCGTTCGATGGCGTTCGCGAAGTCGCGCCAGACCGAGTAGTCCATGACGGGCATGAGCTCGCGGGCCGACCACCACTCTCGCCCGTCGTCCTCGACGTGCCTGAGTCCGTCGAACGGGGACGCCCCTGGCAGCGCGGTCACGCTGCACGCTCGCGGAGGTATCGCACGATCGCGGGGATCGTCTTGGCGCCGGCGGCGTTGGCCTCGGCGACGCGGACGCGTCCCTGGGTGGCCCACTCCTCCGGCACGACGAAGTCGCCGT
This sequence comes from Heliamphora exappendiculata, assembly GCA_034768845.1. Classification (NCBI taxonomy): domain Eukaryota; kingdom Viridiplantae; phylum Streptophyta; class Magnoliopsida; order Ericales; family Sarraceniaceae; genus Heliamphora; species Heliamphora exappendiculata. The sequence goes on along the minus strand of JAOTRH010467205.1, from coordinate 2,473 downwards.
CGCTGGCGTCCTGGACCTCGTACTCGGCGCGCAGGACGTCGGTCTCGACCCCGAGCAGCGTGGCCATGTCAGGCATGGACACGCGGTCGTCCTGCGCCATGGAGAACGGGCCGCGATGGAAGTCGCTGTTGACGATGCTCACGACGAGCTCACCGTGCCGTGCCACACGCGCCCGTCGAGGATGGCCTGCAGAAGGCGTGCGGCCTCGAGCGCGGCGGTCGACAGGTCGACGACCTTGGCGGTCTCGGTGATGGGCTCGCGGATGGTGTAGTCCCCGAGATCGAGACGGACATCCGGGGGGCCGACGGTCACCGTGCCGTCGGTGTGCGCGTACTCGGTCTGTGAGACCTCGAACAGGTCGCCGCCGAACCGGTGGTAGTGAGTGCGAGCAGTCGGGAGCAGGACATCACTGGACTCCGTCTGCACGTCCTCGGTCCAGCTGTGACCGGGGTTGGCCTCGCACCAGTTCGGGCACTCGGTCGGTGCGGGCAGCGTGCGCCAGGTCGTCTCCATCACGTCGATGTCGGCGAGGGCGTCGGGATGGTCGGAGCACGTCTCCCGGAACTGCGAGAGCAGGGTGCGCTCCCACTGGTTGAGTTCACGGTCCGGGCGGATGGGCGTGATCGTCACGGCTGATCTCCTTCACGGGCGGGCATCTGGTCGAGGTAGGCCGCGGCGGTTTCCTGGACGTACTGCAGGTGTCCGCGCAGCAGGGTGCAGATCTGGTCGGAGTTGTCGCGGTAGCGGTCGTCGTCGAAGACGCGGTCGACGGCCTCCATCGCCTTGCGCAGCTCGAACCCGCGGTCGCGGGCCACATCGGTGAGAGCGCGGCGGCGGCGCGGTCGATCGGCTGGCCGCGGAACGGTGTAGGTCTTGCCGTCGGTGCCGGTGATGGTCTTCGGTTCGGCAGGGGTGTGCGCCTCGGCGATGTGCTTGGCGAAGTGCTCCTTCATCGACGGCATCGGTTCCGTCGACTCCTCGACGGTGACGTCGGGCCAGTCCTCGACGATCTCGGCCTCGATGACCTCGTCCGACTCCACCCGCGGCGCGTCAGGTGTCCCATCTGGGACACCTGACTGCAGGTCACGGGCGACCGCGCTCTTGCTGGTGCCGAGCGCGGACGCGATGGCGCGAGTGCTCATCCCGCCCGAGGCGCCACGCAACGCCGCGACCATCTCGCGGCGCTCATCGGTGGACATGCGCAGCTTGGCTGCGGTGTTGAACTCACCGCTGACGTAGGCGTCCCAGTTCTCGTATCCCAGCGTCTCCCAGTCGCGCTTCTCCCACGCGGTGGTGATGGCGTTGCGCCATTCCAGAACCTCGCGCGCGAGCCGGCGGATCTTCTCGGCGCGGATACGGGCTGCGTCGATGGGAGCGAGCGGTCGGATGCTCATGACCCGGCCACCCGCCGCTCGGCGTTCGCGCGTTCCATCTGGACGATCGACGTGACCAGCGCGCTGGCCATGCGCTCGGCGATGTCCCGGCCGCTGACGGTGGTGTCGTTGTTGAGCAGCAGCATGACCGGCTTGGCGAGGGAGTCGATCTGGATGTAGACCTGCCACTCGCCGGGCGCCTGGCTGTTGCCGACGTCTTCGAAGCAGACCATCCCGACCTGGACGAGGTCGGGTTCGTACAGCCAGTTCTGTCGGTGTTGGACGATGCCGCTGGAGGGCACGGTGTGTTCGGTGCCGGGGTAGGCGTGGTCGCAGGGCAAGACGCGGCACGGGCCGGTGGTGCGCACGGTCTTCTCGCAGACCACGGCGGATGTGCGCGTCACCTTGCGGCTTCCTGCGTCGCGGCGTTGTAGAGGTATACGCACCGGGCGCACATCTGGCGCCCGCCGGTACCCGACGCCGAGCCCTGCACCACGGGCATGTCGCCGATGCCGCACAGCGTCGTCGTGACGAGCTGGCCGGCGCTGCCGTTGCGGTGGTCCGAGGTCTTCGCCCAGTGAGTCGCGGCAGGGTCGAGCTTGGGCAGCAGCTCGGACTGCGCGGTTGCGGTCGTGCTCACGAGGTGACCTCGCGCAGCTTTTCGGCGGCGGCGATGACGTCGGCGCCGTACTGCGCGATCGCGTCCGGGTTCGACCCCAGCTCCTCGACATAGGAGGCGACGTAGGCCGGCTCGAGGACGGTGTGGCCGTCGGGGTGCACCTGCTCCTGCTGGCAGACCGCGAGGGTCTTGCCGATGGGCACGGTGTGTATCTCGACGATGACCGTCGGGTCGTTGATCAGTGCGGACCGAAACACGGCGTTGTGCGCGTCGGTGCACCACGGCGTGGTGCACGCCCAGGCGGTGGCGGTCGCCGCGGTCATGCGTTCAGCTCCGCGAGTCGGTCGCGGCCGGTGAGCAGGGCGGCGGCAAGCGCGGTCCCAGCCTCGCCGTTGATGTCGACGCCGTCCGGGCCGGCCCGCGTCTTCGCGACGGGCACGCGCTCGACGGTGCCGGCGGCCGACACGCGCTCGAACTGCTC
>JAOTRH010467174.1:0-27541 GCA_034768845.1 Heliamphora exappendiculata | reverse complement strand
ATATTAATAGGTTATAATTTATAAACTTATAAAAATATAAAACTAATATACTTATATTGTTATAAATAATAAATTAAATTATTAATTTATTATAAGTTTAACTAATAAATTAATAATAAACTTATATAACAACAACTAGTAGCTAAGAAAAATTTAAACTTATATTATATAAGTTACAACAAAATTTTAAAAAAAATGTCCCAAAAAAACCCGATGGCCTGCCTAAAAGCTCAGCCCAAGGCCTGAGTCCTATACCTTTGGGCTTAGGCCTACCCTCGAAAAAAGCCCGGCCCAGCTCGAACTTTTGGTGGGAGCCCGACGGGCCCAGGCCGGGCTTGGCCAGCCCGAGCCACGGCCGGGCCTAGTCGGGCCGTTTTTACACCATTGAGTATGATCCACACCTCTCGAATAGTTGTGACATTAGCTACCAAAACCTCAATAGAAGACTCCATTAAGTTCAACATCTTACTGAGTAATCTTGCATCATCCATCTTTCACCATTTGTATTCATCAGATCCATTCTCAAAAGGATCGTTGAACAAATAATTCTCTTTTTTCATGTCTTTTATTGTCAGCAATACCTTCATCTTTCATAACACATATATTTGTAGTCCAGTTTGTTTCGAATCCAATAACCATATGGATGAAGAAAATACATCTGTTATGCCTTGCCTCTCAATACACATTTGAGAATCACCAACCTTCGTCGAACTCTCCGTCGACATCACAATCTATCAATCGCAAGGAACCACTGGCAACTACCCCAACAAATAATAGAATGTAACCAAAACCTTAAACAATCACAACTGGACTACTAAACATAACTTTACATCATCTCCATAAAACACAACCACTGCGGGAGCACCCCTACACCTTCAAAATAACAGCTAAAGTCTTCCTTGGAGGCTGTCGATACCGAAAAACTGAAAAAGGGAGTCACGATAGCCTTGAGATTGTCAAAACAGTGCCTATGATTCCTCTAGGGGATGTTGGCAGGTGCTACAGAGGAAAAGAGATGCTGTCGGAGGGAAGAAAGAAGCTCTCAAGGCCTGTCGGGGCTGCTGGAGTAGCTATCGGAGCCTGTCAGACAGAGAAGAAGGGTTACGGCTAGGAGAAGACTGCTAGGGGTTCATGCTAGGGTTTCGTTCAAGGTTTTTGGGGGCTGATGGTGGCAAGAGGGTGCAGCGAAGGGGGTAACGAAGAAAGCTAGGGCTTTGGCTGAGATGGATTAAGGGTTCGCGGTGGCTGAAGGAGGTTGGCGGCTGAAGAGAGTTTAGGGTTTTATGGTAGTTTTGATACCATGTTAGGAGAAAGAAAATAATGGGAAGCCATACCCTATTGGATAGGCGAACACTCTTATTTATATTAAAATTAAGAAACACCATTACATCCATACACCCACACATACCTGATAATAATAATAATAATAATAATAATAATAATAATAAGTTACTACTAACATCTGCTACCAATAGTTTATGAATTATATAATATTACGATGGTATGAAAAAAAATAAAAAACAAAAAAGAGAAAATAAAAAAAAGAAGTAAAATAAAAATAGTAGTACTTTTAAACTTTATATTTATATATAATATATAATATAAATATTATTAATGAGTGACGGATTAGGTCGGTTCCATACAATTTTGAAGCTTAATCTGACAAATCGAACCATAAAGAATGGTTTCTAATTATTTAGAATCGAAACCAAACCATTCACCAAAAAAATTGAACCAAATCATACAGTTTAGATAGATCTGGACCGGTTTAACTGTTTTAACGATTTTTTGAACACCCATATTCTTTATATCATACGAACAGTTCAATAATAAATTATTTTCCTTCTTTTTGTTCCTACATTTACCTAATACAAACCTTCTAGATGATGGTGGTATTTATCAAAACTTTTACTAAGGTTTTGATTGGTAATTAATTTAAAAGTTAGTTCTTTTTTTGAATTTTTAGCTAAAAAATTAAATTAAATTTAATGTAGATTATTTGGTAACTTAACTTTTAAACTAATTTTTCTAAAGTTGATTATTTGGATAAAAAGCTAATTCTTTTTACTTTTTGTTTAAAGCGAACAATTTTACCCTTCTATATATGTTATATTAACTAATGGTGTTCTTTCTTAGTCCAGCTCCTTGAGATTCAACTTGGGCCTAAGAAAACAAAGTAACGTCAGAGGGGATGCCGGAATGTCATCGATGGGCCCCCTACGATGATCAAGTCCATAATCTGGTGGGGTGAAGGGCAAGGAAGAAAGAGTAAACTTAAAGAGAGAAAGAGTTCGAATGTACTAATTTGGTATCTCATGCCATTAGTCCTTTATATGCAGCACCCCTTTGACACGTGGCGTTGTCCCCCGTAATAAGACGGTTATGATCATACGATGCGAGTGGACACCCAACCTTCGACTATAGCTCTTGCTAGACACGCAATAAGCTAATCAGATGTTTCACCTTTGACTTGGGTGGCATCGATAGAGCGGGGGATCGCTGTTGTTCTCCATGCTGATCAGACTTAACCCTGCCATGCTGAGACCAACCAGCCAAGGCCTGCCAACCAACTGAGTAGAATTTCCTGGTTCTTATCATATAGGTTTAGGTGAAATGACTGGGAAGCCCCCCGCTAGTCATCAATAGTTCCCTATTCTTAATCAGTAGCAAGTGAAACGTCTGGTAATCAGGAATACCAATTTTTTGACCATATGTAAGGCACTATTTTCCTCGAGGGATCAACAAGCCATCCTCGATTAGCCAAAAGATGTAACCTAATTGTCGCAGGGGAAGTGCCTTTAAGTATGACAACTATCGTAGCCCCTTTTGGTTTTCCTTATAATAAATAGCGGCGTGATAATCATTTACGAGATGACATCATAACTGCGCACGCTTACACGTGGCAACCATCGCTTGGGCTCATCTTTTAGCCTGTATGCTTTTTCCCAACCATCGATCCTGCTAATCTCGTCGAATCTTGACCGTCCAAAATTAAAATGCGGTTAAATGTGTTTTTAAACTCAGTTCCATGTCTTTTCATCAACCACTCTGGCATTTAAAGGATTTCGGTGATGGCTTGAATGATTTTCGAAGTACGTGCACTAGTGGAAGAGGTATTCTTCTTCTTAATCCAGTTACACCTCTTCTTTCCCTCTTCTTTGCTTTTTTAGAAATTTGATTTCGCTTGTATCAGATTTAGGGAGATTTAGAAAAAATCCCATCTCTTCGAATATCGCCCTTTGATCGAACTAAGATTTCGACCCTTTGCTCTTTTTTGCCTTCAATGTTTTCTTTATTAGGCATTTGAATTTGGCAAATCGCCACAAAATTTCAATGTCTAGTGGTAGAAAGAATATTATAGTATCTAGTGGTTCAAGTGAGGAGGTCACATCTTCTTATTTAAAAATCTAGGAGAAATACCTTAGGAAATCGTTCACTGCCAACCTCATATCTTCATCGTCTACTTTTACCCCCATTACTGATTATATTCTCCAATCTCATCCTCCTGCTCTTCTTGACATTCCCTGTACGGCTCCCATCAACACTGTGAGTACTAGGATTCCTCTTTCTTTCTTCCTTTTGATAGACAAAGACTCATCAATGGAGAATCCTGAAGAAGGCTTGGTTACTCGTCAGTCTCGCCGTGAACTCGCCTCTCTTCCCCTACGAAATGAGGCATCGGCCTTGCAAGGGGCGTCTGTGTCGTGTCAGGCATGCCAGGAGATCCCTTCCATTCGGTCCCAGGCCGCAGTGGGCCTAATCGTTCGTTTGCCCTTTTTAGCTGATAATACCCCTTCCTCCATCAATGCACTAGACCTCAGCCTAATTAAGGCTCAATTTCAAGTCCCAGTACTGCTCGTTTGAGGGTTCTAGGTCTTGATGAGTTTGCAAGCTCAGATATAGAAAGGAAATTTTACTTCTCGAAGGGGGCTCTACAAGGAGGTCTAAGATTTCCAATTCCCCTATTTTTTAGAGAGGTGATCCAATCTCTAGGCATCTCGCCTGCACAATTAGTCCCCAACGAGTACAGGATCTTGACCGGGTGCATGATCTTGTGGTTAGTTATCAGTGACAATGAGCACCCCTTGACATTTTAAAAGTATTTCTATTGCTACAAACCAATGGAGCTGGTCACCAGCTTCGTTAGTTTCCAAGCTCGTGAAGGTCGAGGGCTCATCATTGATTTTTCCAAGTCTAACAAAGGGTGAAAGGCCGTTTCTTCTTCATATCTAGGGAAAGCTGGGAATTTTAACCTTGGGAAGGGGTTAACAAAACTACCCCAAGGATTAAAAGGCTGTGGGCTGGTCTCTCCAAAGATGGTTAGTGCCAAGCTTTATTTTATTTTATCCCTTAGCTACTGTTCTTCCAATCATAGCACTATCTCCTTTCTTTTTTTTGATCTTTATGTGTGGGTCTCTTCGTGTTAGGTTGGGCAAGAAGTTTGATAATCTCTGATGAGGAGAAAGAGATGGTCGCACTTGCTCAAATCTTTGAGAATAGGAGCTAGTCTACTTTGGTCACCTAGAGAGTCTAAGTAAGTATCTTATTGGGCTTAAGCCCTCTCTTGACGCTTTATCTTTATTTTGCACTGCCGAAGCTGGGAAAATTGCTACGAGTGAAGGTGAAGTGTTGTGTTGTTTAGTGTATATTTTATCTACTATCTTTATTATTTTATAATTATTGATCGTGCCTATCTTCTTTTTGCTCAAGCGTAACAAACAGGGGTGATAGGGAGGCTCTGAAAAAGTTGAAGGAAATAAGGAATGCATCAGAAGAAGATATGCCTCCTCTACCTCCTCCTCCTACTAAGAGGCCACGCCTCATGACCCACCATTAGAAAGATCCTGACGTGTCCACCTTCAAGGAGTACATCCCCAGTCCTACCCCTTTTGCCACGACAAAGTCTAGTGTGCGAAAGTGAAGGGACCTCTCTTGAAAAGGAGAAGAAATGAGAAAGTGCAGAACTTGTTGACAAGAGCAGTGAGTTGGGTTCTGATCAGGGGAAGAAAGGAGATCAGAGCATGAAGAAATTGAAGAAGGTGACGAGTGGTGGCACCCTTGATGAAGCTCATCAAGAGAAGATCCCCCTCTCAGTTTTCACAGACAAAAAGGTGGAACTAAAGTTGATCGAATGGGCTATTCTCCCTTTTAATTTGGCTAGACTAGATGGGTTGTCCATAACAGAGTTGGGGCATCGATTTCATGAGGAGACCGCCAAGGTATGCTCCCTATTTATTGTTGTTTTGCTGCTCCCTTCTCTTGTTATCTTTGTGAAAGCTAATGCATGTCTGCTTCCACTATCCCCCACTTTGGGTTATTACTTGGCCCTTTGCTTGGCCAAAAATGAGTACTCTCATCTAATTGATGACAAAAAACTAAAGGCTACTAATTTAACTATTCAGAACCAAAAGAAGGAAATTAAGAAATTAAAGGGTGATCAAATGAGGCTGTCTATTGTCGAGACTGACTTGGAGAGGGATAAATCTTTGGTTGAGGGGTTGGCGAAGATCAGGACGGTGCTGACCATTAACATGCAGAAGCTTCAACAAAAGGTCTCTGCGCTAGAGTCATTGCAGGCTGAACAGAAAACAAAATATGTAGCATTGGAGGTCTCCATCAACGCAGATCGCGCCGCCATTGTAGACCAATTAAAGGCTTTCGAGGAATTCTCCCAGCTAATATCTAACTATATGGAGAGCCTTGAGGTCAGGGTCATGTTTACAGAACATGTTTTGAATCATTCAGGAAGCAGGTCAGCAACCTATACCTTCCCAATTGAAGGCTTATAATGATGTCGACTCAGTTGCTCCTTCTCCCTCCCCAGCCAAAGAGACTGAAGATGAAGTTCAATCCAATCCCCCTCCTCCTGGTCCATGATTTTTCTACTCTCCTTTGTTATTGTTTTTCTTCCTACAAACACTTCTTATGTTGCTTGGTTATTTAAGATACATTTTGGGAATTTTGATTTTTGTTGGTTATTAGGTTTTGTTAAGATACACTTGGTAACTTTTTTTTTCGTTGATTTTTGTTAAGATATACTGGATAACTTTCCTCTCTAATGTTTGACTGCTTGAAACACACTTATGAAGATTTGAATGAATGTACATGAATTGATGGTGCTTTTCAAACACTCAGAATGTGTCCATTTGTGTGGCTATATGTTTTCCTTATTTTTCAGTCTTTTGAGATGCTTGTCCATCATTTTAGTAGCTAAGTGCTCATTCCCGTGCTCTGAGCCCTCAGCGTTAATCTCTTACATATATACTTCGAATATATATTGTGGAGTTTGAATATATTTGATTCTCTTGAGCATCTCAGGCACTGATCTTCTCTTAGTCAGCCCCTGGCCCATTCAGGTTTTCAACAACCTCATGTGTTGAAGGGTTAGAGGCTGATCTTCTCTTGATCCACCCTGGCCCGTTCAGGTTTTCAATAACCTCATGTGTTGAAGGATTGGGGGATGACCTTCTCCTTATCATCCTGGCCCGTTCATGTTTTCAATAACCTCAAGCGTTGAAGGATTGACGGATGACCTTCTCCTAATCAGTCCTAGCTCGTTTAGGTTTTTAATAACCTTAGGCATTGAAGGATTGGGTCTCATCATCTCCAGATTAGCCCTAGCCCATTCAAATTTTCAATAACTTCAGGCGTTGAAGGATTAAGAGCTGACCTTCTCCTGATCAGTGCTAGCCCATTCAGGTTTTTAATAACCTCAAGCGTTAAAGGATTAGGGGCTGAGCTTCTTCTGATTAACCCTGGCTCGTTCAGGTTTTCAATAACCTCAGGTGTTAAAGGATTGGGGGTTGATCTTCTCCTAATCAATCCTGGCCCGTTCAGGGTTTCAATAACCTCAAGTGTTGAAGGATTTGGGGCTGACCTTCTCTCGATCAACCCTAGCCTAGTTAGGTTTTCATTAACCTCATACGTTAAAGGATTAGGGGCTAACCTTCTGCCGATCAGCCCCGACCCGTTCAGATTTTTTATAACCTTAGGCGTTGAAGGATTAAAGGTTGACCTTCTCCTTATCAGCGCTGGGGTTATTCCTCTTTAAGCTGCATTAATATTATGTAGAAGGAGACAAAGTAGGGAAAGACATGTCTTCATTGAATTTAAAATTAGAATGTAAACATTTGTACTTAAATTCAGTTACTGATTTAAGCATAGTAGCATTTGAGGTGCTCAGCATTCCAGGGGTGCTTCAATTCTCTTCCTTCCATGGTTTGTTGTCGATAAGCTCCCCTTCTTTAGTGAGCTTTCACGATGTAGGGCCTCTCCCAATTCTGTCATAATTTTTCTTCAGTGGGATTTTTAGTCGATAGAGTGACCTTCCTGAGTACAAGATTTTCCTGATTGAAGCTCCTCTTTTTCACCTTTGAATTGTAATTTTTTTTCATCCTGTTTTAGTACACCACTGTTCTTAATGCTGCTGTGTCCCTGATCTCTTCAAGCAGATCCAGCTCTACCCCCAAGTTTTCGTCATTCACGCTCTGATCATATTGGCTGACTCGTGTGCTAATCAGACCTATTTCAACGGGGATCACAATCTCATGACCGTAGGTGAGGTTGTAAGGGGTTTCGCCAGTGGGAGTTCGGGCTGTGGTCCAATAAGCCCATAAGACGTTTGGCAAGTCTTCTAGCCATAGCCCCTTGGCCGCTTCCAACTTCATCTTCAATATCTTCAAAAGTGACATGTTCATGACCTCCACCTATCCATTCGATTGAGGATGGGTAGGTGAGGCGTAGTGGACTTGAATATTGAGCTCGTCACAAAACTTTCAGAAGTTAGCATTGTCAAATTGCTTCCCATTATCTGTGATGATCGTTCTGGGGATCCCAAATCAGCACCCCAAAGATTTCCAAATAAAATGGGTATTGTTCTTTCCTGTGACTTTAGCTAAAGGTTTAGCTTCCACCCATTTGGTGAAGTAGTTTATAGCAACCACGATAAATTTTATTTGCCGTTGTGCCATGGGTAGTGGCCCCATAAGGCCAAGCCCCCACTGTGCAAATGACTATGGACTGGTTAGTACATTAAGTTCCACTGCTGAATGCTTGGCCATGTTGGCGAAACACTGACACTTATCGCATCTCTTCACAAAGTCTTTGGCATTCTTGAGCATGGTTGGCCAATAGTATCCTACACTGACAACCTTTCCCATAAGAGCTTTTCCCCAAAATAGTTGCCACATACCCTTTCATGGATTTCCTTGAGCACATATATTACTTCCTGATCGAATACACATCGTAGGTACGGCCTTGTTACACTACGCCTGTAAAGGATTCCCTTTAGAAGAACATAATTAGCGACTTGGAACTTCAATTTCCTTGCTTGTGCTTTGTCCTTGGGAAGTTTTCCATTTTCCAAATATTTTAAGATTGGCTTGGCCCACTCTGCCTGGTGAATTTCATGACTGCATTGGCTTGCTCCCCTGGCTGATGAACTACGCTCGACTGATCAACGACATTAACTATGACTCTCTGGCCAGTATATTCCTGGTCGAAAGAGGCCGCTTAGGCAATGTGATCTGCTTCGGAGTTCTCTTCCCGGGGGATCTGTTAGATCTTAACTTTATTGAATTGCCTGCTATGCTATTCACCAAGTTTTTTGTATTTTTTCAATTTGTCCCCTTTTATCTCATATGTGCCGTTAACTTGCTGTACTACCAGTTAGGAGTCAAATTTAGCTAACAGCTTTTCAACCCTGCAAGATTTTGCCGCTCGGAGTCCCCATATTAATGCTTCATATTCTGCCTCGTTATTTGTCAAATCAAAATTCAACTACATTGCTTGTTTGGTCTGATCCCCTAAGGGGATGTGACCACCACTCCTACTCCCCCAATACCCTTCCTGGACGATCCGTCGACGTTTATCACCCAGGAATTGTGCATGTCCTAATCATGCTATGGGTTTTCCACCTGTTGGCCGTTGTCATCCTGAGCAGGCTCACCGTGTGGCATATCTGCCTTTCTAAGGGATTTCCTAAAGTGAGTTCTGCTATGAAATCTGCTAATATCTATCCTTTATACGTTGTTCGGGGCGCATACGTGATATCAAACTGACCAAGTTTAACCGACCACTACATCAGCCTTCTTGACATCTCAGGTTTTTGCAATACTTTCCTCAATGGTTGGTTTGTTAAGAACATGATGACGTGGGCCTGGAAATAGGGTGGAGTCTCTTAGAAGATACAATATAGGCAAAAGCTAGCTTCTCCATTTGGGGGTACCTGCTCTCTCTCCCTGGGAAGGCCCTGCTAATGAAATACATTTGCTTTTGCAGCTTCTCCTCTTCCCTTACTAAAGTTGAGCTGATGGCTGTTTGTGACACAGCTCAATATAAGTACAAATTTTCATGCGGTACTGGATTTGACAATAGTAAGGGTGCAGTTAGATACTTCTTCAGCTCGCTAAAGGCCTGGTTGCACTCATTATCCTAGCTGAATTCTTTTTTCAGTGTTTTGAAAAAGGGTCAGTATTTGTCTGTTGCTCGAGAAACGAATCGATTGAGAGCAGCCACTCTCCCTATAAGTCTTTGTACTTCCTTTACACTGCTTGGGGCCTTTATTTGCAAAATTACCTCAACTTTGTCTAGGTTGGCTTCAATTCCCCTCTAGCTAACCACAAAACCCAAGAATTTTCTAGATGACACCCTAAAGACACACTTAGCTAGGTTCAACTTCATTCTGTATCGCCTTAAGACTAGAAAATTTTCTTGCAAATCTTGCACGTGCTAATCAGCTCTTTTTCTCTTCACGATCATATCATCCACGTAGACCTCAACGTTCCTACCTATTTGGATCTCAAACATCGAGTTGACTAGGCGTTGGTAAGTTGCTCCGACGTTCTTTATCCCTAAGGGCATGACTCGATAACAAAATGTTCCCTTAGAGGTGATGAACGATGTTTTGTCCTGATTCGGGATATGTATCATGATTTGGTTATAACCTGAGAACGCATCTATAAAGCTGAGCATCTCATGGCTTGGAGTGGAATCAACCAATGGGTGTCTCGCGAGAGAATAACTATCCTTGGGACAATATTTGTTCATATCCGTGAAGTCAATGCACGTTCTCTATTTTTTGTTGGATTTCTTTACCATGACAACATTCGCAAGCCATTCAGGGTACGTGACCTCCCTGATAAAACCAGCCTCTCTGTGCTTTCTCACCTCTTGGTTGACAGCCTTATTTCGCTACTGTGCAAATACCTTTTTCTTTTGCCTAATTGGTTTGGCCCTAGGGTTAACATTAAGTCTATGCACAACAACAGCTGGACGAATCCCTAACATATCATGATGAGTCCATGCAAACACATCTTTATTTAATTTGAGAAACGTTTTCAACGGCTTCTTTTTACTGTCTTCCAACTTGACCCCCGTCTTTACGACATTAAACCGCTCAAAGTCTTCGAGAAAGAGATCCTCTAGATCTTCTGCTGACTCAACCCTTTTGAGCTCATCCTCATCTTTGACCTCCATTTCCTCAATGTGTAGCGTCTCTTTCTCTTTCGACTCCCTTAAGGATGTAACATAGCATTCCCTTGTTGACGTTTGGTCTCCCCTTGCATGACCTATCCCTTGGCCTACGAAGAACTTCACTAACATGTGGTGCATGGAGGTCACCACTTTGAAGTTGTTGTGGTCGGTCTTTCTCAAAATGACATTGTATGCCAACGAATTTTCTACTACCAAGAACGTGTGCATCTTGGATACCTTCGCAGCGCTATCTCCTATTTTGACCAACAATTGTATAGACCCTAGGGGATAAACCCTACCCCCAGCGAAATCGACCAGCGGGGACAACATGGGGGTGAGCTTGTTTCTTCCAATGTTCATCTAATTAAACGCGGTCGCAAATAGGATATCTGCTAAACTTCCATTATTGACTAACACCCTCCATACCCGGTGGTTGCCGACCAGCAGGCTGATCACAATGGGGTCATTGTGGGAATATTGGACTCCTCGGCAATCCTCTTCTAAAAAAGAGATCGTAAATTTCTCCTCTTGGCGTGACTGTTGCCAATGGCCCTGGTTCCTATCACATTCCCCCTCTTATGTGTGCAAGTGCTTCGTGTGCGCCTTTATGGCTGATTGGGATTCTGCTCTTGCAAAATCACGTGATATCGTTCTAATCTCAAGTTGGGATTGGTCTCGCTCATTGGCTACAACTTCCTCCCTTCGGTGGTCCCTTCAGGGCTGATCTCTTCTTTATCTCTAGTCTGGTTCCCTCTAACCATGCTACGTTTGGTTTACCACGAAGTGATCTAGGCGCCCCTTTCTAATCAGGCATTCAATTTGATCCTTCAAATCATAACACTCTTCCGTGTCGTGACCATGGTCTTTATGAAAATGGCAGTATCTATTTTTGGAATGCTTTGAAGGTGGCCATTTCATCCTTTTCGGCCATTTTAACTCATGTCCCTTTTGATACACATTAAGACCTGCTCAAGAGGGACATTTAGGGCAATATAGCTACGATTTTGATCATCATGCGATCGATTAAACGTCCGATCCACGAAGCTAGGCTTGGGGTGGTCTGACATTTTTTCAGTTCGCCTCCAATTGTCTTCTCTAGATCGTTTTCCCGCTCCATGTCTGATGGATGGTTCTTCCAATTTCATCTTACGCACGTCCATAGCATCCTCAGCGTTTATATGCTTTTGATCTTTTAACATCAACCCCGCCCTATCCATTGGCGGTGCTTTCAACGGTGAAAATAGGAACACGGAAGGCAAGCCATCAGGGCTACCTTATCATCAACCTCATCCACCTGGAGTGCCTCCTAATTAAAACGTGCTACGTATTCTCTTAATATTTCTCCTTTAGTTTGTTTGATGTTAAGCAAACACGTAATAGGCTTTCTGTGTTGTTGGCCCGCTATGAAGTTACTAAGGATGAGGCGGTTCAACTGAGGGAAGGATTCGATAGAATTTGGCTTTAGTTTGGATAACCAGATTCTTGTCGAACCTTTTAGGGTGGTGGAAAAGGCTCTACACGTTATCTCGTTCAGGATTGAGTGACGATATATCATGGATTTATACATGTTGAGATGATCAATTGGGTCTGAGTTACCACTATACATATCTATTTGTGGCATCTTGAACTTTTAGGGCAACGGGGCTTCCATTATACTCGTTGTAAAGGGAGATTCCGTTTTTAGTACCAAATCGTTTAGAGTTGAGGGTGTTTTACCTCGTATAGTCTCCATCACTACGTCGAGCTGTGCTTTCATGTCCCGCAACTGTTCATCCCAACCTGTAGTCGTCTCAGTTTGTTCTGCCATATCCTTGGGTGCGGTACGTTGTGCCTCGCCAGGTAGTGTCAGAGGGAGACGGATGCCGCTGCTAACTTCCTCCACTTCTTCTTCTCTCGAGGGATCGACCTCGAGGTTTGGATCGACCCCTTGGTTAAGTTGGGGGTTGACTACTGTAGGCAGTGCACGTCCGTTTTCTCCTCCTCGAATTTATTGTAACAGGTCTGGGTTTTGATGTACCAACTGGGTATCCCCTCGGTTAAGTGGTAGAGTTGCTGTTGAACCTAACCCTAAGGATTTGCCTCTAGATGTGGTATTGGGGGAGGAGGCACCTCTTGGCAGTTAGTCTCATCGGCCATGGATCTCGTCTGAACGATCTAGCAAAGAAACAACCACCGAATAGAAAATGGATTCCCACAGATGGCGCCAAAATGATGGTGCTCTTTCTTGGTCCAGCTCCTTGAGATCCAACTTGGGCTTGAGAAGACAAAGCAACGTTAGAGGGGATGTCAGAATGTCTTTGGCAGGGCCCCCTCTGATGATCAAGTCAGTAATCCAGTGGAGTAGAGAGCAAGAAAGAGAGAGAAAGAGTCAGAACGTATTGATTTGGTATCTCATGCTGTTAGTCCTTTATGCAGCACCCCTTTGACACGTGGTGTTGCCCCTCGTATTAAGACGATTATGATGGTACAATACGAGTGGATACCCAACCTTCTGCTATAGCGCGTGTTAGACACGTGCTAAGCTAATCAGATGTTTCACCTCTGACCTGGGTGGCATCAATAGAGCGGGGGATCGTTGTTGTTCTCCACGCTGATCAAACTCAACCCTGCCACTCTGAGACCGACCAGCTTAGGCCTGCCATCCAGTTAAGCATAATTTTTCGGTTCCAATCGTACAATTTAGGTGAAATGATTGGAAAGTCCCTCGCTACTCTTCATTAACAACTATATGTGCGATTATAGGTAGAATCCGAGAGTGATGGTCGAATGCAGTAGTTGGAGCTAGTGACCAAATGTAGTGATTAGAGAGATTGATCAGAAATGATGGTCGAAAGTTATGAAAATAAGATAAAATAAAATTTTATTTACAAAACAAATAAAAATACAATTTTTTTCGTTACAAAAAATTAATAAATTTTAAAAATTAGTTAAAATTTTTTGATAATAAAAATAATTGTTGAACATATTTTATTTATAATTTATAAAAAAAATATAAAAATAAAAATAAAAAACAATAAACGTAAGCATTACGGTCCGCTTTTGCGGTGAATGTCAATGCGTCAGAATGGATCTAAACCTACTGTTTAATTCTTTGCCTTTTTCTTCTTGAAATTTTAGGCTCCGTTTGGTTTAGCTTTTTAGCGGTTTTTTCGTAACTTTTTTTTTTCTTTTATAATTTTTTTAATTTTTTGGGATAATTTTTTATTTTCTTAATTCACAATGATAATAAAAACTTAAAAGTATAGCCATTTGAAAAAAGTTAAAAGAATTCACTAAACACAAAAAAGCTACATAAAAGCCTTAAAAGTGGCTTTTTTCATCTTATCTGGTTTTTTTATTATTTTTTGATCAATTTTTTGTTTCAATTTTTTAATTCTTGTAATGAAATAAATTTTAAAAATATTATCGTTTAAACTAACATAAAATTATTTTATTAAAAAAATAAATAAATAAAAGTTATCCAGACGATGCCTTAATTTATGGGAGTCGAGAATCGAACACGGCAACCGCAGACGAATCGGGGGTGGGCCCGAAAGTAGGCACCGTCTTGTATTGACATGAAAGCGACCGAAAAGTAGTTGGACCGTGCTGCGAACGGTGCTGCACTGGAGTGAGTTTAAAAAAAATTTTTGAATAAATATTTATAATTAAATTTATTTATTATATAGAATCTATCATGTTTGTTATTCGTAAAAATTCATATTAAACTGATACTTGTAACTAAGTGATTAAATAAGATCTCTTAAAATTATTTTCTAAATAAATAAATAAAAATTATAATTTTAAAAAATAAATCGTTAAACAAAGATTATTCAATCACTTATTCAAATGTATTGAATCAATTTAAATTTTTTTTATATATAATAAACTTAACAAATTTTACATAATAAATAAATTCGATCATAAAAATTTATTAGGAAATTCATTTCCAATGAGATGTACTTTTAAAAGATTATATTAGCGATATTATGTAATATTTTTAATAAAATACATAATTATAATTTATATAATATAAGTCGTTATTTGTTTTTTAAATATTTAATAAAAAAAATTTTATATTCTTACTATAAAATTTATAATTATCATATTAAATAGAAATACAATATAAACTTATCATATGGTGCTATAAGAGTACCGAATAATTATTCTTTTTTTCTTTAATTATTTTTTATAATTTTAATTAAAAAAATTTAATTTCATTTGAAATAAATTATTTATTAATTTAGTTTTTAAACTAGCATTTTTAAAATTAATTGTTTGAGTAAAAAATTAATTTTTTTTATTTTTTATTCAAAATGAATAATTTTATTTTTTTATATATTTAATATTAACAATTATACGTTATTAGTAGTTGTATATTTTAAAAATAGTAAGAGTTTAAATAAAATATTTTGAAAGATTGTATTTTGTTTTAACTTTTTGATTTTTTAACTTTTTTTCCAAATGACTAACCTCAATGTTTTGATATTTTTAACTAAAAAACTAAAAAAGTTAAAATTATCAATCAATGCCTATATTTATATCTTAAAATTTTGTGTCAACATCTACGTAGTGTTTTTAATTATTGTTGTATGTAATAAAAAAATCAACAATATTATGAACTCAAAAAATAATTTCAAAAATAATTTAGATGATTAAAATTCACTTGAAGTGTGTTCTACATTTTATTAAATATGAATCTTAACCATTCAAATTACTTTTTCAGTAAATTTTTATATATATTTTTTTTGAATTCATAGTATTATAGATAAAAATTACTTATGACTAAATATTAATATTGTACATAATAAAAAAACACTTTACGTAAATAATGTTTATCAACCAAAAAATTGTTAGGTACTCCATGAGTATTACGTTGTGACACTGCCATAGCATATTTTTAATAAATAAAAATATACTTATTTTTTATTTATTAACAAAATAGGTTTATATTATTTCATGCATACTATTTTTTTGCTACATAATTAGTTTAGAACACTATTTATACAATGTTACACGATACTCTAAAATTATCAAATAATTACTCTTATTCATTTTTGCTGGTTAAGTGAAACCCATTGATGAGACATTTAGTATTCGTTTGCCAATTTAATTTTAAGTTAAATTTTTAAATTTTAAATTTTTTTAAATTAAAAAATTAAAAATTAGTTTGATTGGCAAAACAGTTACTAAAAATCTAAAAAAAAACCAAATAAACCACATAGAGAATTGACTGAATTAAAGTATAATTGTTGGGTTAAAATTTGTGTTTAATTTTATATATAAAAGGGTATAATTAAAATTTATTGTCAAAAAATTCAAAAAATTAATAAGGTAAAAGTTAATAATTGAAAAATAAAATTTTTTGACTTTCTTAGTTTTAAGCTAAAAATTAAAAAATTAAAAAAAAATTAACTTTAAGCTGATTTGCCAAAAGAGAGCTTAGTTGTGTGTGAGAACTTTTATTTGAAATTTTATTTTTGTAAATATAGTATTTTTCCTTTTTCTGTATATTAGTATCATACATTTTGGAAAGAGACTTGATTGTCAAGGAAAACCGAAAAATGATGGAAAATCAACAAATGATATTTTCACTTTTTTTTTTTGGTATTTCTACATTCATCCTTTTCCTTTCCTTCTATAAATTCTTATTATAATACTTGAAAAATGCTATGGTGTGCCCCTAAAAGAAAGATGTATGCCCTTTTATTCCTTCTATAATGGAGCTGAAGTTGTGAAATTAAAAATTAAAATTTACATAAAACAAAATTACTAAAATTAAAATAACCAAATAAATGAGTCTAAATTTGTATAACTAATTATAGTTAAAATTGAAATAACTAAAAACACTAAAAATTGATGACTAAATTGAGGCCCCAATTGATAACTAACTTAGTAGTTAATTTTTGTTTATTTTTTTATATTTTTAGTTAAAAAAATTAAATTGAGTTTAAGATAAATTATTTAATAACTTAGCTTTTAAGTTATTATTTTTTAAGTTAGATGTTTAGGAAAAAAAAAAATTTTAATTTTTATTTAAAATTGACAATTTTATCTTTTTATATATTTGATATTAATAATTATATGTAATTTGCAGTGATAGTAAATAAGTTATGAATAAAAATTTTATTGTATTTTAAAAGTGGTGCAAATTTAATTTGAATACTTTAAAATTTTGTGATTTGATTTAATTTTTTTAACTTTTTAATTTTTTTACTTTTTATCAAATGAGCAAAATTAAAATTTTTATATTTTTAGTTAAAAAATTAAAAAAATCAAGTTACCAATTACGACACCAAACTGACTCAATAATAATCACATGAACCGGATCAAAAAAAAATCACATTAATGTCCCATCATATTTTTTCAAAGACAAATTACTGATGACGAAGTCCAAATTTGACATAAGCAAAGGACCTAAAATAGGGCCCTTTGGCTATGTTTAGGATAATTGCTTTCTTATTTATTTAATTTTAATTATTTATTTTTATTTAGTAAAAAATTATTATTATTTAATTAAATTATTATATTTTTTAATTTTTTTTTATTGAGATGAGTCAAAACTAAATTTTATATTATTTATTTTTGTTTTTAGTGAATTTTTTCAGTTTTTAATTAAAATTTTTTACTTTTTAAATTTATCTCATTGAGACAATTTAAAAAATTAACAAAACCTAATCAAAAAATTAAAAAAAAATTTTAAAAATTAAATATATATAAAATTCTGGACATTTAGTCCAAATATCGCTAATATCAAACCTTACATAACAGGTACAATAAGCACCTTTTTGGAGGTGCACGTGATAGACTTTTTCATAATATTTTTCAAACATATTAATTACTTAGATCAAAAGAAGGAAAACCAAAACCCTAGTTTGCCTAGTCAGTATATCATTTATTTTTACAAGTAGGCTAATTGGGTGTTTGACTATTTCTAATTGTAAGTATAGTCTGGGATAATGAATTATTAATTTGTTTATTTTCAATTTTTGTAATTTTTTTATTATTTGACTAAATTATTATACTTTTCGAATTTTTCTCATCAAGATTAATCAAAAAAATAATTTTTTATCTAAAATATCTTTAAAAAACTTAGAAAAGACCTAAATAAACCAATAAAACAAATTCTATCTTGCTTATTTTTGTCTTTGGTGAACGTTTTCAAAGATAAACCGAAAAATTAAAAAGAAATTTGATAAAAAATAATTTAGAAAATACAAAAAAAGTAAAATTCATAAAAATTAGCCCAAACAAGGCCTGAGTCAAGAGTTTAAACCAAACTCATTTCTCCCGTTATTTTATTATTTAATTTATTTATTTTTGAATCTACGTCAAAACCTTGCCAAATATATTTTTCATGTTTCATATAGTTTCAACACCGATTACGTAATAACAGCGTTGAAATGTATACATGATCATAGAGGGTTAAGTGTTTGATTTTCATTGCCAATCATAAGATAGTTGCATTTGGAATATCCATTTGAATTATCTCATCGAGATAAATTAAAAATAAAAAAATTATTACAAAAACAAAAATAAGTCAATATATCATATTAATGTTTGTTTATTTTCGTCTTTAATCAATTTGTTTTCATCATTTAGCTAAGTTTAATTTTTACTTTTTTTTTAAATTTTTCTCATTGAAACAAACTGAGAAAATAAAGAATTACAACAAAATGATTTAAAAAATCTAGAAAACACAAAAATAAGCATACATTTTCTTTCATATGAGGCCAAAACGTTTAGAAAAACAAGTTCGGTTGAATATAGGCAATAAAGTTATTTTTTTTATTTAAAAATTTAAATTTTTAAATAAGTTGATAGTCAACTAATTACCATATGGACATGTTTTAAGCCACGGTTTAAAATCACATTTTAACATATTTGCTGAAGTTTTTACAAGTCCACGCTTAAAAAAAAAGGTGCTTTTAACCACCTTTTAATCAAATAATTTTCTTTTTATTTAACTTAAAGCAAAAAAAAAAGGCTTAGTTTAAAGGCACCAAGCCTCCAAATGAGCTCATAGTAATTTCACGTGGTATTCTGACCTAATCTGGTGATAATAAATTTTATAGTAAGAATGCAACAATTCATTTTTGTTGAACAATTATAAGATAAAATGTGATCTACATAATGTGAGTTATAATTATTTATTTATTAATAATATCACGCAACATTGCATACAACAGCACTCCGAAAATCCCTAATAATTTGCCATTCTTATGCCATAAGGTACTAAAATGTCACATGTTTTAAGTGGCCCCTTTAGTTCTATGCTCCCTAAAGTCCATAGTCTCAGATTCTTTCAAATATTCTTTTCCATAGTCAATCATTTCTGCATTCACATTCAATAATAATAATAATAAGTCTTATCTGATCTACCATCCTTCATGAGCACCTCAATTTCTCATGACCCAAACATGAACAGCTCTCAGAGAATTAATGGTGTAAGGAAGTACAACAAATCTCAACTTCCACGCTTGCGCTGGACACCTGATCTTCATGATCGCTTCGTCGAAGTTGTCGAACGCCTCGGCGGGAAATACAGTAACTTTTATCTTATTCTTTTGGCTGAGGAAGTCATTCTAAAACCTGTTTTTTCCTCTTGATCAATTAAGAATAATACAAACCTGTACATGGAAAGTGAAAAGATTCTTAAAGGGTTTAGGGGGAAAGGGCCGGAAAAATGAGCTTGAAGCTTTTGAATTGCTAGCAGTCCTGTTTTGTTTGTTTTTTTCTTGTTTTTTTTTTTTTTTTTTTAATGAGATTCTATTGTCATGAAAAGAGAGGTTTACAAGATTTTATTTTAGTTTCGTTCCACATCATATTCTTAATTTCATTCTTCTTAGGATTGCATATTGTAGTATCGGAATACGTATCTATATCGGTATTAATACCGTTATGTATTGATCAATATCGAATACATTGACAAATATCAGTTTTAAAAATTTAAAATCTCGTTATCTTTAGACTGATACAATACCCAACTTGACGATAATTAAATCCATAAATTTCTTCAGCTGTTGCCGGTCTCCCATTTTGTATTCACGGTTTATGATTCTCATGACAAGATGATTATGATTATGATATTTTATTTTGGTTTCCTTCCATGTTACATTTTTTTTATTCTTTCAGAGATTTACAACTATCGAATATTGATAACTAACGAATATTGATAAATATCAGTATTAAAGCTTCAAAATCTCGTAATGTTTTGATTTTTTACTAATACGCAAAATTTCTTCTGTATATTCTTCTCTTCTTCGTTTTTTTGCTTTTTTTTTTTAATTTTACATATAAAAGTTAAACAAGACAATAATGAATGAGAAAAAGAACAACAGAACAAGTTGCTGAGAAGAATGTTGGTGGAAGTTTCTCTGATGTCCGTTGACGTGTCATTATATGTCACAGAAGCCACACCGAAGCGGATTCTGCAAATGATGAGTGAAAGGGGACTGAAGATATCCCACGTGAAAAGCCATCTACAGGTATAATAATACTCCTGCTATATGGATTCTTCATACATAACTTTTATTATTTAGTAAGGTGAGATGGCTTTTTTGATAGTTTTTTTTTTTGTTTTTTAATGAAGATTTTTTTACATTAATTTAAACGATGATATTTTTTAAATTTATTTTTTTACAAAAAATTAAGAAATTAAAGAATTTAATTAAAAAAATATAAAAAATTTAGATAAGACAAAAAAAAAGGCACTTTAAGGTTTTTAAGTGGCTTTTTTTTTGTTTAGTGAGTTTTTTAACTTTTTCTAAAACGGTTATATTTTAAAAAAAAATTTTATCACGATGAATCGAGCAAAAAAAATAATTAGCCCAAAAAAAAAAAAGCTCACAAAAGACAAAAAAAAAAGCCACAAAAGCTATTAAAAAGCTAAACCAAACCGAGCCTAAAAATTTTAAGAAAAAAATAATAAAAAAATGGCAAATGGAAAATGAATAATTCTAAAATAATTGTGAGGAACTTTTTTGCGGAACAACGTGGTGTATGAATAAAGATTTTTTACCATGTAATTATTATGCAATATTGCATCGATCCAATAGTCATGTATTGTATAAATATGAATTGTACAATATATTGAGCAGTACATTGTGCAAAATGTATGACCGTTGAATCGATACATTACATAATAATTACATGATAGAAAACCCTAGGTATATCTACCTCTTGCCACATATAAATAAGGTAAAATTAAGATCACTGAGAACTATGGTAATATATTTTGTGCAAGTGATCTTATGAAAAGTTGAACTCAAGACTTTTACGTCTTATGTTTGGATGGCATGAATCTAGATTGAGAATTGAAATGTGATTGATAGGAATCAAATGGTTAGTAATATAATATATGGAGTGTTAATTCACAATCAAACATTTGGATTAATTCAGTATTTTCATACAAATTTTTTTAAAATTTTTTTTATTACATTTCAGCATTTTCTTTTCTTATTAATGAACCTTGGAGTTTAAGATTATCTTGGGGGAAGGTAGGAATCAAATTTTTTCTCAATTTGGGAATATAATTTCTAATTAAATTAGTAATTAGGAATTACTTTTAAATTACAGCAGCATCAATATACGTATATATATCATTAATAAGTTTGAATGTTTGATGAACATCTGCTTTTTCCTCCCGCCACCTTTTTCACGTTTTCTCGAAAAGAAAAAACTTTTTGCTTTAATGGATACATGCATGCATTACATATCATAGATAGGCATAAGGGTTTATAGGTGTCGTCGTCTATATATATAGTTGAAGGATCATACGTTATCTAGGGTAACCATTTTATATTCTATCCGTAATTTTTAATTTTTAACAATATTTTTGTTAACTAATCACAATTCAAAGTCTTAAGATAAAGAAAATATTTTACTCCGCACAAAATTAATAAATAAAACTTATATTAAATATCCTTATACTTTTTCCTTTATATTTCATACATCGAGTCTAGCTTTTCTTCAATTCCAAGAATTGGAAAGGCCTCTATTATTCTCGTATAGCGTTCAAGTTTGCTCATTTCGATCGTTATGATTTATGTTGTAGAGCTTGTCAGGAAAATCAATCATGCAAGAAATTAAGTATGTAACGATTCAAATGAATCACTAGTTTAATAACTTAGATAAAAGTCTAACAACGCTATCTAAAATTTTTAAGTCAAGATTATTAGTAGTAATTCATAATTTTTTTTTATATATCAGATTTAATTTCTAATTTTAACTAATGTGAAATGGAATATCACAATATTCCCCACTTCAATATGTGATGTCTTCATCGAGCAGCTCATATTTTTTTTTAGGTTTGGATATAGATAGCAGCCCATTAACGAATACAAAACAGTCAGCGTGTACAATGTATATAATCTCGGGGTTTGTACCCCTCTTCAGTGCCTCTATTTCTCTATCCATACTACTACGGAGTCCGTAATGAAAAAATATTGGCTCTGATACTATTTGTACCGATTCAAGTGATTCACTGGCCCATATATTTGAATAAAAGCCTAACAACGTAACCCAAAATACTTAAATTCAAGTTATTAACAGCAATTCATAAATTTATTTATTTATCATGCTTAATTCCTATTTAACACCAATATGGAATAATGTATTATAATTTGCAGCACCGTTATGAGGGTCGTCGCCCCAGAGGAGTTGAGTACTAATGTAGGTCTACTGAAAAATACTATGATTAATTTAGTCATCATTAATGTTGACTTGTACGGTCACGCTATTTTCGTTAATGATCTCTAGTACGAACACACCATCCCCATTAATGATCTCTAGCTCGGCCATTATTAATTATCTCTAAATCAGCTACACTATCCTCATTAATGCACATAGTTCGGTTGTTTAGGCCACTTTGTCATGTCACTTGGTGAAGGTTGAACCTCGCAGCCAGCTCTTCTTGGGCTTTCATAGGTATGGATTTCATTGTTTGGGCCTCATCTGTTAGAGCTCGGGCCAAGTCCTAGTCAAGGGTACGGCCTATTTTGAATTTGGCTCCTTCTACTAAGAAAAAAAAAAAGAGAATCATGACAAAAATAACTATTAAATCCAAACTCTCAAAACTAGAAAATAAAAATAAAAAAGAAAATTCACCACGCTTTTATAAAAATTGATATCTTTTTTATTTTTCAATCGCAATTTTAACTATTATCATGGTAGTATATGAATAACATTATGGATAATTTTTATACGTAAACAGTATTTTCTTTTCTCTTTAAATAACGTTGCATACCCATAAATTTACTCAAAATTTTATTTAAAATTTAAAATGAATTGCTCAAATTCACTTGAAATAGGATTTACACCCCTCATATTTGAATATGAACCAATCATTTTCATTTACAAATAAAATTATGAATAAATTTTATGGACGAATAGCGTCGCTGATTTATATTTAATTGTGTATTTCTGTTTTTCTATTTGAAATGAATCTCTGAACCAGACTCATGTCATCATCAGATGTATAGAAGCGCCAAGGATCGCACCGCTCTCAATTTTTTTATACCTGTGAAGCACTTGCTTGATTGGAGACATGACTCTACTGATCTTCCAATATTCCCCATTTTCTCCCCACACAGGTGAGTCTAATTTCGCCTAATTAACTTCTATTTATGATGATCATGGAACATGGTTATGAATACTGTACCGATTGATGCGGGTTAGTACGAGTATCATTTTAAAACAAAAATAATATATTAATTATTTTATTTTGTATTATTTAATAAATTGGCTGGTATCGGTTTGTACCAATCTAACTAGTCAATGCCGAATTGTACTAGTCAATATCAAACAATACTGTTTCATAATTATTTTCTTAGAAAATATTTTTTACTTATTTGTTTGTTTCTTGTTTTGTTTCGTATTTATGTATTTTAATTCAAGCTTCAAATATAAAATTAAGGTTGAGTTCTAAAACTCTTCAATGTTAATTTACTATATTTATTATTAACAATATTACATATTAAATTTATATCGTTTTTAAGTTAGTTATCGCGTTATAAATAATGAAAAAAAATGATATAAATTAATTAATTAAAATATTATGCTAGATAAGTGTTTTGTCATACTAAATTATTTATTATTAAATAATATTTTTAAAATATATATTAAATATTTTATAGTTATAAATCCGAAACGATATTCAATATTTTATCAGTATGTACTATGGCAATAAAAAAATTATTATTCTATCTGACACTATTTAGAACATGGTAACAAGTGATCTTTGACCCAATGAAAGGGGTGTTACTCTCTTCAATAGGAGGTGAGATGTTCAAATCTTGTTAATAAAAAAATGTCTTCCTATCATTCTATGCTATATTCATGTGAACGAAGAACTTTAAAAGCATGAATATTACAGATCCAGGTCCA
The DNA here is from genome assembly GCA_034768845.1 of Heliamphora exappendiculata. NCBI lineage: Eukaryota > Viridiplantae > Streptophyta > Magnoliopsida > Ericales > Sarraceniaceae > Heliamphora > Heliamphora exappendiculata. Next base: position 3,703 of record JAOTRH010467174.1, on the reverse strand, counting down.
CAAGTCCTCTCTATTTTTATTTTATGGTGTCTGAAATAATTCACTTAATGATTTGACCTGTGTTATGGAGTTTACTAAGAAAATTATACATATAAAAATCAAATTGATCGAACACCAGTAACTACATAGTTGGTAAAGAATTATTTCTAAGAAATTGACAATAGTATAATTTTGAAAATAAATTACATAATTTTTTTGTAATTAATGTGGTCTAATCATCTATTTACCAATATCCAATCAATCTATTTTGTTGCATAAACGATTTTTTTTTTATCAATTTCATGATATGAACCATTCAATTCACCCAGATAAATTTATGGTAAAACTATTAGATGAAACCAGAGAATCCTCCATTTCCAATTTAGAAGCATAATAGACTAGTTTTGAAGTAGAACATCAATAATTAATAAGTTGGTGCTATTCAATAAGCCTTAAGCCCTATTTGGAATACATTTTAATATTTGTACTTATTAATTTTTGGAGCGGTAATTTCTTCTGCTCGTCCCTGCATGCCTTTATCCCATTATGTACTTTTTTTTCCTCCCATAAAAACTAGAGCGGGAATGAAATTTGTCCGATGAGAAGCTGAATTAATGCTAGAAACAGGCAAATTCATGGGATTAAACTATGAAGGTGAAGATTATCAAATTTTGTCTACATTAGTTGCCATGGAAGTAGCAGAGGCAAGACAGATCAAAGGTTGGGAATCACAAGTATGAAAATCCTGACATGGAATGTTAGAGGCTTAGAAAAATGGAAAAAAGAAGAATGGTAAGAAAACTCATCAAAGCTAGGCAAATTCAAATGTTCTTCTTACAGGAAACCAAGTGGATGGAAGTCAACCAAAGTAAAATAAGGTCAGTTTGGGGTAACTTTGAGTGTGAATGGATTTGTTCTAAAGCTATGGAAAGATCAGGGGCATTCTTTGCATCTGGGATAAAAACTTCTTCAAGCTGCAGATAAAATTTTCTCACAAGAATTAGATCCTTCTTGTTTGATCCATCCTTGGATCTTTCACCTGTGTGATGGCTAACGTTTATGCACCTTGTGATCCTATTGAGCGAAAAAATATGTGGGAGGAGACTAGAATGCTTAAAGCTAGCTTACCTTTCCCCTGGTGTTTGGGAGGGAATTTCAATGAAATCAAAGCAATAGGTGAGAGGACAGGCTGCACTATACTTAATAATAGCATGAGGGAGTTTAGATCCTGGATTGACGATCTTCACCTATCTGATCTTCCCCTCTTGGGCAGACTCTATACCTGGTCCAACATGCAATCCAAACCCATTTGGAGACGATTAGATAGGTTCTTATTATCCAATGCTTGGATTGCAAAGTTTAATGTGACTCAATGGGGACTACCCAGGATGCTCTCAGACCATAGCCCCATTCTCTTAACTGATGAGAGCCTGGATTAGGGTCCAAAACCTTTTAAATTTCTAAATGCTTGGATGAATTGTGCTTCCTTCAAAACTCTGGTTCTGAATGCTTGGGGTGTGGAGGACCGTTTGGGATGGGCAGGTTATAGGCTGCATTGCAAGCTCAAGTCTCTTAAATCCCAACTTAAAGTCTGGAATGTGGAGGAGTTTGGAAACATTGAGGACTGTCAAGAAGGCTGAATAAGAGCTTCATAATTGGACTTATTAGAAGAAGCAAGGCTGCCTCAAAATAATGCAGCCATTAAAAAAGATTTGAAAAGGAAGTTGTGGTCCCTCCATAGGAGAGCTAAAAGTTTTTGGAGACAAAAGTCTAGGCAAGTATGGTTAAAATTAGGAGATAGAAATACATCATTCTTCCATTCAATGGCAAAGAGAAGATACAGGAGGAACTACATTGGGTAAATTAGTCAAGGTGGAAAACTTCTAGTTCTACCGCAGGAAATCAAGTTGGGAATAGCCAAGCACTTCTCAGACTTATTCAGTGAAGTAGAATGGAGCATACCTGTTTTTGGTTGTCAGCTTCTGAGAACTCTAGAGCAGAGGAGTAGGGACCAGCTCGAAGTTCCATTTACAGAAGAAGTACTGAGTGCTATCAACAGCTGTGGAAGTAACAAAGCTCCAGGTCCTAACGGCTTCAGCCTCATATTCTTTAAGAGATTTTGGAATCTGGTGAGTAAAGAAGTCCTTGAATTTATGTAGGAGTTCTTTACACGGGGGAGACTTTTAAAAAGCCTTAATGCCACATTTATCATCCTCATCCCCAAGGTTGACAACCCTCAACTGTTGTTTGAATTTAGGCCAATCAGCCTGGTAGGGTCTGTTTACAAGATATTTGCCAAGGTTCTAGCTGGTAGATTAAAAAGAGTTATGAGGCAGGTCATAGATGAGAAGCAAAAAGGCTTTATAGCTGGGAGGCAAATCTTGGATGGATTCCTCATTGCTAATGAATTGATTGATGAATGGAAAAGAAAGAAGAAAGTTGGGGTTATTCTAAAGTTGGATTTTGAGAAAGCATATGATAGTGTCAATTGGAAATATCTTATCAGGATCATGGAACTTATGGGCTTTGGACACAAATGGTGCAGCTGGATTAGGGAGTGTATTTCAACAGTCTCAATATCTGTGCTTGTTAATGGATCACCTACACAGCAATTTACCCCTAAGAGAGGATTGAGGCAAGGAGACCCTCTCTCCCCCTTCTTGTTCAACTTGGCAGCTGAAGGACTCAATGCTATGCTGTACAAAGCATCCAATAAGGGTATGATAAATGGATTTGGGATTGGCAGCCACAGCATGAAGGTTAGCCACTTACAATTTGCTGACGACACCAAAATGTTTTGCCAAGCTGAGGCTCAAGAAATGTGTAACATTAGAAGAATTCTTAAAACCTTTGAACTTGCGTTAGGCCTTAAGGTTAACTTCTCAAAAAGTTCAGTGTTTGGCTTAGGAATATCATAGCAGAATTTGGCTTCTTTAGCAAATATTCTGAGATGCAAGATGGGACACTTACCTATGAAATACCTTGGTTTACCAGTTGGCATTAACCCAAGACTTCTTAAAAATTGGGATCCTTTGATTGAGAAGTTCAAGAAAAGGCTGGTGCCTTGGAAGAGGAAATACCTATCCAAAGCTAGTAGAATTCAGCTCATTAAGTCCAGCCTTCTAAACCTCCCAGTATACTACCTTTCTATCTACAAGATGCCTAAAGGAGTTTTAGCCCAGCTAGATAGAATCCAAAGAAACTTCCTTTGGGGCGAGGATGAAACTAAGAGGAAATTGCATCTCGTTAGATGGGAAAGGATCAAACAGTCTAAGAGGATAGGAGGCTTGGGCATTGAAGACTTGAAAATAAAAAACTCAGCCATGTTATTAAAATGGTGCTGGAGATTTGGCAGAGAAAGAAGTAGCTTATGGAGAAATTTAATTTGCGTCAAATATGCTGAGTCGGCAAGGGAATGGATATCAGATCTCCATAGCCATGTTAAATATTCTAATGTGTGGGAAGACATCCTTAAAAATTTCCATTCAGAAAATCTAATTACAAAAACCTTCCATAGCCTGTGGTATATTTCCCTAGGTGACGATGCTGATCTAAGATTCTGGGATGACCCATGGGTGAATGGCAAGCCTCTCTGTTGTCCTTTTAGGAGAATATTCAACGCCAAAATAAATACATGCTCAGGGATTCAGAAAATACATCTTTATTTACTTTCAACAAATTAAAATAATCTGAAATTACAGGAAATGAAATAACATAAATGGAA
>JAOTRH010467163.1:0-22407 GCA_034768845.1 Heliamphora exappendiculata | reverse complement strand
CGTCTAGGTCCTAAGTCTAGAAGGAGTCTTGGATGTTTCTTCAATCCCTAGTCTATAAGGCATCTAGGTCCTAAGTCCAGAAGGTGTCTTAGGTTCTCTCTAAACCATAGTCCATAAGGCGTCTAGGTCCTAAGTCCAGAAGGTGTCTTAGGTTTTCTTCAAACCCTAGTCCAAACCCTAGTCCGTAAGGCATCTAGGTCCTAAGTCCAGAAGGTGTCTTAGGTTTTCTTCAAATCCTAGTCCATAAGGCGTTTAGGTCCTAAGTCCAGAAGGTGTCATAGGTTTTTCTTTGAACCCTAGTCCATAAGGCGTCTAGGTCCTAAGTCTAGAAGGAGTCTTGGATGTTTCTTCAATCCCTAGTCTATAAGGCATCTAGGTCCTAAGTCTAGAAGGTGTCTTAGGTTTTCTTCAAACCTTAGTCCATAAGGCATCTAGGTCCTAAGTCCATAAGGTGTCTTAGATTTTCTTCAAATCGTAGTCCATAAGACGTCTAGGTCCTAAGTTCATAAGGCGTCTTAGGTTTCTCAAGCCCTAGTGTGTTAGGTATCCTATGTTTCAAGCCCTCGTGTGCTAAGCATTCTATCTTTCAATCTCTGGTCCTCAGGCACCCTACGTCTAGAAGGTGTCTTAGGTTTCCCAAGCCCTGCTCCACAGGCACCTATGTCATAATTGTTTCTTATGTGTTTTTAATGCCCCTATGATTGTTTGTTTACCTATTTAGGGATTTAAAAATAGTTTTTTAGTCTTGACTCGAATTTTAATCCCGCTTCCATCTCGAGTTTTTAGGTCTTGACTCGACCTATTAATTCGTAATTATTCTTCCCAATAAACTTAATTCTAAAGCCATAATTATTCTCGCTTCCTGTTCTGAATTTTTAGGTCTTAACTCGACCTATTAGTTCGACTTCTGACTCGTCAGTCATTCTCATGATCCTAAACTGACTCGTCAATCCTCCTCACGACCCCTCGGTCCTCCTCACGATCCTAAACTGACTCATTGGTCCTCCTCAGGACCCTAAACTGACTCGTCGGTTCTCCTCATGACTCTAAACTGACTCATCGGTTCTCCTGATGACCCTAAATTGACTCTTTGGTCCTTCTCATGACCCTAAATTGACTCTTTGGTCCTTCTCATGACCCTAAATTGACTCGTCGGTCATTCTCATGATCTTAAACTAACTCGTCGGTCATCCTCATGACCTTAAACTAACTCGTCGGTCCTCCTTATGACCCTAAACTGACTCATCGATCCTCCTCATGACTTTAAACTGATTTATCGGTCTTTCTCATGACCCTAAACTGACTCGTCAGTCCTCTCAATGACCTAAAATTGGCTCGCATTGCATTACGCTATACTTGTTATGCATCATATTTTTTATCTTACATCCTTGCATTTTGTCCCATAAACTACGTTCTGGTCTGATCCCTAGGGGTACGTAGGCAGCTCGACGAAAATTCGGGTACGACCAACATCATATGCATGCTTGTGTGTTTGTGGCCTAAGATTGACGGCTCGGTCAAATGGTTGTTGTCTCTGGGTCTTTGATATAACTTGCTTTACACGCTGCTATGCAAGTTATATCAAAGAGGGGCAACAGTAGACACCCAAATTTGACCCCCCCTAATCTTAGGCAAATCCGATGATGAAAACAGGTGGACTAGTGCCTCGGTACGATCTTTGAAAAGTGGTCCAACTCGGTATTTGAACTCGGGACTTTCGAACCAATGAAATTTTGATGAACCATCGAAACTTGCTGCCCAAGTAAGGCAACTGCTATGTTCGTTGTGGCGACCGCCAATAGAACCTCTTAGAAACCCTAGCCAAACGTGGTGACCGCCATCTGTCATCATGGCGACTGCCAACTCCCATCATGGCGACCGCCATAGATATTTGTGAAACCTTTTAAAAACATGGTGACGCCAAGTTGCATTGTAGCGACCGCCAACTCCAAATGGAATGACGTGTTCCTTAAACGTGGCAGCATTTCATTGACTAATGAACTCTATAAATACCGTACCCCTGGTACATTTTCGATGACAGAATTTGAGTGAGAGATTTTGAGAGTGAAGCTCTGTCGAGACGCCGAGCAATTTTGATCCCCGACGTCGAAACCCTGCCGAAATATCGAGATCCGAACTTCTAACGCCTATATTGGAGCCTTGCTTGGATCATCACCCTAGGATTGGTACATCGAAGCACATTCCCCAAATTTGAGGATTCTTAAGCAATCTAGGTAGCTCGCTTGGATCCCGGGTCTTTCTAACCCTATTCTCTCTCTTTTTGGGTGATCGGGTTATATTTAATTTTAATTCATGTATTCTTTTTTATTACATAGTTAATTTTTTTCATCATTTATATTGTTTCATTTAATTTAGTTATTTTAATTTCATTTAATGTAGTTGCATTAATTTATTAGTTTACACTTTCGCACTAAGCACATTATCTTTTTCTTTAATTAATTCATCTGTGAGACCCTGACCCGTTTTCTTTTTCGGCATTTTCGGATGCGCGTTGCATGTTTTCTTTCGAGCATATTTTTACTGCTTTTGATGCATGATTGGGCTTAGATATACATGCGGGGTAGGTTCCGAGGGCAGTGGGCCGTTGTGGCGCGAATCTCAAAATTTTAAAAAAAAAAGATATTTTGGAGACCTATAAATATCTGGAGTTAAATATTTTCAAACGATATTTTCAAAAACTTAACTCTTAAGTTTTTTGTTTTTCTCTCTACCTTCTCTCTAAGTTCTCGGGGACCCGGGGCTCGATTTTCAACGATCAAACAGCGGATCCTTATTTTTGGCGACGTGGGCTACACAATCATTCAGCCAGATTTTAATTCTGACGAAGCTCAGTTTTGCACGTGGATCGAGATGTCGAGTTTTTAACTAACCGAGATAGGATTCTAAACCTGTATGTTTTATAAAAGTGCAATGGGTAATCGGGTATTTTTTTACCGGTTAGATCGCTGTAGATCTGGGTTTGAATCAAGTTAGGTTTTTTTGAGTTTAAAGCCTTGTTTCGACGATTTCTGTTGACGGAATCGGGTGTCGGGGGTTTCTTTTGAGGTCTCGGTGTGAGGCCTAGGCATATGGGTGTTCACAGATGTTGGTTTGGAGTTCGGAGGCTTCGAATCGGGGTCTGGACGTAGAAATTCGTCGCTCAAAAATGGTTTCCACCGTGGTTCGGTCGACTGAACCATGGGGTTCGATTGACTGAAGTCTAGATCTTGGGTTCGGTCGAATGAACAAGGGGGTTCAGTCGACTGAACCGTGTGTTTTGGCATTTTGTGATTTTCTAGTAGGGTATTCGGTCGACTGGAGGTGGGGCTCGGTCGACTGGCAAACACCAAAACGGGCTCTAGATAAAACATTTGACGTTCATCGATCAAAATAAAATCCGTATAATCAAAGTTAATTTAAAAGAATACTTTTTTACCAGTCGATTCTTTAACTATGATTTGATTCTGAGTTGAAACTCCTGTCAGACCTTCTACTGTATTTTTTTACGCAATTCTCGAACGTAGTGTGGGTTACGAACTATCGAGAACTCGTACCGGCAGAACCTAGATAGCTTTAGTCTTAAAAGACAAGTTATAGAATTGGTTCAGTCTACCCTCATATTTATAGGGGTACAACAAGGACCTGAAGAGTAATTATCAGTAAGACTTTCAGTGGAACACAAACACCTATTAGCAGTTTTTACAATTATGAAAAACTAGCAGCAGTTTTTGTAATTTTCACGAAACACTGAATTATAGTTCACACTACTAAAGAATTATAATTGTACTCTGACCCATAATCTCAAGACTTTCTTGCATTGAGCTCCAGTTATTAACTGCTTACCATTTTCCCTACATTAAAATTTTTGATATCCGCCAATTAAATTTAATTATTGACAATTTAATATAATCGGTATCTTAATATTCCTTAAGCCCTTTCGCTTAACTTATTTGACCGCCGAATAATCAAATCTACCTGTAGGGTTTGGCTCGGTCAAAACTTATGAGCTTCCTTAATGGGGTATTGTGGCGTCAGGATTTTGGAGTTTTGAAAAATGGTCAAAAATAAAAAATTTAAAGATATTTAAAAAAATATATATATGTTAACACCTTGAAACCTAAATTTTGAAAAACCTTTTTTTTAAAAAATAGAGTCATCACTTAGTTTTTAAGAAAAACTAAGAAAAACAAAAATGGTTACTAATCTTTAAAACGTTTAACTAGAGAAAAAGGGTGGTGGAGCTAAGGTACAAATCAGAAAAGATGTTAGGCACCAATTCACCCAACCATAAGGTTGGCCTCTACTAATCATCATTGGTTCTTTAATAAAAATTTTCAAATGCATGCAAATATAAAAAATAGAGGCAGAGAGAGAACATCCAAAATTAAATATAAAAAATACACAATATATGTATATAGAACACCAAATAAAACAAGTATCAAAAGAAAAATATTAAATCCTACGGTATGCAGTTTGTAACTAAATGATATATCGTGCACTCCCACATGTAATTTTCACAAAAATAAACTAGCTATCATGATTTGCATAAAAAGAATAAAAATGTGCTAGAAAATACTAAAATTACTTAAACATGAATTACTACAAAATAAGCTAATCTATTTTAAGTATGATTTTAAAGAAAATAACTAAGACGTGTATGTTATCAAAACAAACTAGGTCAACATAATGAACTAATAAAAGAAATAAAAAATATAAAATAAAAGATGCGTAAAAAAATATTTTAAAAAGAAACTTGTACGAAAATGAAAAGATTTTAAAAAAATGCTATAGTAACAAAAGAAAATTTAATTATTTACCTTTTAAAAGAGAAGAGAAAATAAAATGAAAAGAAAAAAAAGAGAGAAGGAAACTACACACAAAAAAAGACAAGAAATATAGTTTAAAAGGCTTTTTGTGATTTTTGAATTTAACAAAATAAAAAAATAAAACAAGTACTATATAAAGAAAATAAGGTTATCAACAAAAGCAAAAGAAATGGACAAAAGAAAATGAAATGTGATAAGTTTATCAAAAGAACATTAAGCTACTATAAGAAAGGCTACATTAAAATAATATTTACAAGAAAATAAATTCTAGAAGTAAGAGGAGAAAGAAAGAAAAAGAAAAGGAAAAAAAATGCTAGAAATAGAAATTGAACTAACGTTATAAGAAAAGAAAAAAAAAACTAATAAAGAGAACTAAACTATCATTAGGAAAAGAGAAGGAAACGAAAACAAAAAAAATGAAGAACAAATAACTAGACGATTACTTAGAAAATGTGAATGTAGTATTGACAACTACATTTACATGAATGTTAGTGCATTGATAATAACAATTAACAAAATTGTAAGTTGTAATTATCAAAATATATTAGCACTTAATTGATGAGAAATGGCAATGTGTTTAGTGTGAATATGTAAACTAAGAAATAAGCAAATTACATAAGGCAAAGTAAATAATAAACATGGTAAACTACAAACTAAAGAGATGCACGAATTAAAATTGAATTTAACCCGGTCACTCCAAAAGAGAGGGAATGGGAGTTAGAAAGATCGGGGATTCAGACAAAGTATCTAGATTGTTATAAAATCCTCAAGTCGGGAACGGTGCCAATGATCCAATTCTCGATCTCCAAGTTAGGGCGTCTGAGGTTCGGCTCTCGGTATTTCGGTAGGATTTCGGCGTCGGGCTCGAAATTTCTCGGTGACTCGGCAGAGCTTCTCTCACTAAACCTCTCTCTAAAATTCTATCCTGAAAACGTACCAGGGGGTACGACATTTATAGAATTCTTCAACCAATGAGATGCTGCCACGTTTTGGGACTTATCAGGCCATTTGAAGTTGGCGGTCGCCAGATTAGAGGTAGCGGTCACCATGTTTGAAAAGGTTCCACAATGTTCTATTGGCGGTTGCCACAATGTAAGTTGGCGGACGTCTGGTTGGAGGTGGTGGTCGTCACTTTTGGTCAGGGTTTTCAAAAGATTTTATTGACAGTCGCTACAATGAACATGACGATCGCCAATTTGGAAATGACTTGCATAGCAAGTTATTAGTGGTTCAACATAATTTCTTTGGTTTAATGGTTTTGATGATTGGGGTTTAAATTCTGAGCTTGGATCATTTTTCGAGGATCGTATTGAAGTACCATTCCAACTGTTTTCATCATCAGATTCACCTAAGATTGGACGGGGTCAAATTAGGGCGTCTACAGTTGCCCTTCTTTGATATAACTTGCAAAGCAACGCGTGACGCAAGTTATATCAAAGATCCAGAGAGAACAGTCATTTGATCGAGTCGTCAATCTTAAGCCACAAATACACATGCATACATATGATGTTGGTCGTACCCGAATTGTCATCGAGCTGCCTACGTATCCCTTTGCTAGGGATCATACCAAAGCATAGTTTTCGGGCAAAATGTAACGATGAAAGATAAGAAACATGATGCAGATGCTGGTATGATGTAGGCAGATCCTAAAGATCGAGTCAAGATCTAAAAGGAACACAAATAAAGAAGTTAGAGATCGAGTCAAGATCAAAGGACTTGGCTGGGGATAAAAGGATCGAGTTAAGTTCCAAGAAATTATCTTAACTGGGAAGGCAATTGATCGGTTGAGTCAAGAGCTCACAATTTTGGGATGAAAACGGGATTAAAATAGTTAAAAGCCAAGTTACGACTTTTAACTAAATTTATTGGAAGCAAGATAAAAATAATTAAAAGCCAAATTACGACTTAAAATCAGATTTATCGAAAGCGAGATAAAAATAATTAAAATCCATATAAAAATAATTAAAAGTCAAGTTACGACTTTTAATTAGATTTATCGGAAGCGAGATAAAAATAATTAAAAATAATTAAAAGCCAAATTCTGACTTAAAATTAGATTTATCGGAAGCAAGATAAAAATAATTAAAAGCCAAGTTATGACTTTTAATTAGATTTATCGGAAGCAAGATAAAAATAGATTTATCGGAAGCAAGATAAAAATAATTAAAAACTAAATTACGACTTAAAATTAGATTTATCAAAAACGATATAAAAATAATTAAAAGCTAAATTACGACTTTTAACTAAATTTATCGGAAGGAGAAACCACGAATTAATAGGTCGAATCAAGACCAAAAAATTCAAAACGAGGCACGGGATAAAAATAATTAAAAGTCAAGTTACGACTTAAAATTAAATTTATCAGAAAGAGAAACCACACACAAAAATTTTCTTGAAGTATTTTTTTCTAGAAAACACCCAAGATTTTAAAATTATTATTATTAATTTTTTTTTTGAAAAGCCCATAAAGTTATCTTTTAGAAAAACACCCACACAAAATAAGAAAAATTATTTTTAAGAAAAATTGTTTTTTTTTTTATTTTTTTTGTTTAACAAAAGTATATATTGAAATAATACGCACGAAATCAATACGCACAAAAAAAATCACACAAAAGAGAATAAAATAAACACACACATAATAGGGACACCCAAACAGACCCTAGAAACCTTAAAATCTCATGATGGACAACTGACCTGACGTGACCGTTGAGATCCTAGCGGTCGCCAAGCCCAGACCCCTCTGTCATGGCAACCGCCCACTTAAAACCCTTACAATATGGCGGTCGTCATGTGTATTTTCAAATACATGGCGGTCGCTCACATTGGAGTTGGCGACCGCCAACTCCAGGCGCGTATTCAGCCTCCAAGCCACGCGAGGGAAGTTTATTTCTCACTTTTCACTCTCTCTCTATCCTTAAATCGCTCTCAACTTTCTCTCTCTTGCTTCCTCTCGCCTCTTAGTTTTTGTGCCTCTAGCTTTCACCTTCACCCGATGTTTACTTTGCTATTTGTGATCCCATTTCTTTTCATGGCAGGTCTGGGCCAGGATGATGACTTGGGGCACGACAAGGCTCTTCTGCTACTGGGAGTTCTTCCATGGGGACTCTCAGAGGTACGACCTCCAATCTTCCTGTTGGCAAGGTCACCTCCACGCAGCCCACTGTTGCGATGGATGCCCTAGTGCTTGAGGCAAAGCGTGCCTCCCATGGTGTCGCTAAGGAGGAGGCACGGACAGCTGCCGATGCCGCTGCTGATGTCGAGATGGCTGACTTCCTCAATCTTGACGCTGGGGAGGGCCATCCAGTGCCCTTTGATCCACATACGTATGCCCTGGTCCCTCCACCGCTTGCTTCCGGGTGGGATGAGGCACTACGAGCTGCCCACGAACTCCATCGCTGTCGACGTACTTCTTCGGGAGCCGAACCAACATATCTCTCACCTGCGCCCATCGGTAAGTTCCCAAACTTATTTGTTTAATGTCAAAGAATGATATATCTTAAAAGTAGACGCATGTCTAGGATCTCCCAAATCATGATATGTGTTTATGTGATGATGTTGATGATTTATTTTGATGATGGTATGGATGATGTTTGATGTGTGATGTTTAGATTTTTGGACTTAGCTTAGGCACCTGTGCAATGGAAATTAATACAGTAGGGACACTAAGATTTGAACAAATAATAAGAAGGGAGGCTATTTTAGCAAAACTCATCAAAGATAAAGAGTTTGATTTTATTTTTTATTTTTAGGAAAAATATAAAAACTAAGAGGTTGATTTTTCATTTTATTTTAGGGAAGAGCATAAAAAATCTAAGGGGAGAATTTTTACTTTTTTATTTTTGGAAAATGAAAACTAAGGGGAGAAAATTTTCAAAAATTCTAGAAATTTAGAGAAAATCTTTGTTGAAAATCCTAAAATCTAAAGCAATTTTTTTCAAAAATAGAAACTTAAAGAGTATTTTTCAAAAATCTTGAGAGAAAGAAAATAAAGAAATTTTTTCAAAAGTTCTAAAAAATTTAGGAAATTTTTTTAGAGAATTCTAGAAAGTTAAGGGAAAATCTTAGAAAATTTAAGAAAAATTTTTAGAAAATCTTAGAAAACTAAGAATTTTTTTGGAAAATTCTTAAAAAATTTTGGGGAAATCCTAGAAAAATTTAGGAAACTTTTTAGAAAATTCAGAAAATTAGAAATTTTTTAAAAAAAAACTTAGAAAATTAAGAAAACTTTTAGAAAATTCTTGAAAATTAGGAAAAAAATTAAAAAAATGAAGCAAATTTTCAAAATTCCTCGAAAATTAAAGAAATTTTTTTAGAAAATTCTAGAAAATTAGAAAAAAATTTAGAAAAACGGGGCAAAATTTTAAAAATTCCTAAAAATTAAATTTTTTTTTATAGAAAATGAGGGCGAAGGAAAATTTTAGAAAATAAAAAAAATTAAGGCAAAAGGGGCAAAACACAAAGATTGTTTTTGTTTTTTGTTGTTTTTTTAAATACAAAAAGATAGAGGTTTGCCTGGCGCGCCAGGGCTTTGGGTTCTTACTCTTCCACTAGGACGTGTAAAAATCAAATGATCGTCACTCACACACGAACCTAGGGTTATAAAGATTTACCTGGCGGACCAGGGCTTAGGATTCCTAGTCTTTTACTATGACGTGCTGGGTTTGAAAGATTTGCTTGGCGTACCAGGGCTTAGGGTGCCTAGTTTGTCTAGGGCTTGAAAGAGTTGCGTGGCGCACCAGGGCTTAGAGTGCCTAGTTTGTCTAGGGCTTGAGAGATTTGCTTGGCGTACTAGGGCTTAAGGTGCCTAGTTTGTCTAGGCTTGAGAAAGAGTTGCCTGGCGCACTAGGGCTTAAGGTGCCTAGTTTGTCTAGGGCTTGAGAGATTTTCCTAGCGTATTAGGGCTTAAGGTGCCTAGTTTGTCTAGGGCTTGGGGGAACCGAAGGGTTATCACACACACATGAACCTAGGATTTTTTTTATTGCTCTGCTCATCACTTATTTGGTCTGTTCTTTATATATTCTGCTTGTCTTTTCCTTTTCAGGCTAGCCATTATATCAGAGGCTTCGGGGGTTCTGCCTCCGAGGAGGTGTTGGAGTGGTACGATGCCCTCCCAACTCCCAGTCGGGCTATCATCAATGTCTTTGGCTTTGCTTGGTTCATACCCTTATTGGGTATGAACAATGATCGGGTCTGGCTGACAGCCCTAGCTTAGCGATGGTGGGATACCATCAACACCTTTCATTTCACTACTTTTGAGGCTACCGTGACGCCTCTGGAGTTTTTTCTGATCACCAGCATCCAGGTTGGAGGAGCCCCCATTCCGTTCGATCCATCTATTGCTTGATTGGCCAACGCGCTGCTGTACTTGCTCGGGGCAATTCTAGTGCAGATGGACAGAGACTGGATCTGGTACACCTGGTTCTTCGAGCGGTTCAGACATTTCCACTGCACCGATCCCCGCCACTTTGAGTATGTCGTCCGAGGCTTTCTGATGTACATGCTTGGTACCTCCTTATTTTCGAATAAGGAGAACAACGTTCATTTACATTACCTCGGCGCCCTGGCTCGCCTTGACCGAGTTGCTTCCTTTGACTGGGGAGGAGCTGCTTTCGCTACACTCTACGGCTTTATGCAGACACTGACTCGGTTCCCTCAGAAGCACAGCATAGGGGGATACTGGAGGGTCTAGGAGGTATGATTTAGTTTTTGTGCGTTTCCATTCCTTTCTTTTATCCATTATCGATTATCTACTGGCTGACATCCTCTTCTTTGCAGTTGTGGACTTATGAGTTTCTCGGGCTTCATGTCTCAGGGAACTCCGCAGTAGACCCTCTAGTCATTTCCCGAGTGGCCCAGTGGTCCCGAGGCCTAAAGGGGAAGAAGGCTGGGGGAAAAGACATAGTCCGCTTTCGGGTCTCACTAGATCGGTTGACCCCCGACCAGGTACTTTTACTTACTGCTTATTATGCTTTACACTGCACTGTACTGTACTGTTCTTTGTTCTGCACACTGATCACTGTACACTGGCTGTCATACTACACTGCTTACTGTTCTTCGTATTACACTGTACTTTGAACTGTTGTAGGTCTACTGGGATATCTGGCGAGGGGTAGAGGATTGGGCCGGCGCAGACCTGATGTGCAGTTTGGACCTCACTTCAAGGTTGATCCCACTGGAGGGTCCATTCGATAGGGAGTACTATCTTAGCGAGCGAGTGGTCCGCCAGTCGCTCGGCCTTGATCACTTTAGGATACCGGTGGTCCCTCTAGTCCGTATGCGTCGGACCAATCTCCTTGGCTGCGTTGACCTCCTCTTGGAGATGGTGGGGACGCACGCCGTGGAGCTACTGGTGCCAGAGGGAGACTACATAGCCTAGGCCCGGGCACACTTGCTAGGACCACTAGGACCCGACCTGGCTGCCTCTGGTGGTAGGAGGAGGGGACGGGCACCGGAGGATGCTGATGCTGGTGCTGCTGGAGCTGCTACTGCTGGTGACATTGTTGGCGGGATGAGGGGTCCAGAGATTCCATAGGATGTCCAAACCGTAGCGTATAACTTCCCATTTCCTCTACCGGTCCCTGTTCCCCTAGCACCAGAGTTCAGGGTTGACGCCAGCCAGGTTTGTCTTTCACCTTTCTTTCAGTTACTTACTCTTTTTACTTGTATAGTTTTCTTGAACTGTTCCCTTTTATTCTTTACAGATTGACCAGGCCTGATTAGATCATACGATGCTGATGGTTACCGGTCTGAGGGCACTGGTCCGACAGATGGATGCCTCGATGCGAGCAGCTGGCGTTGCTTTCATGCCAATGGCCATTGTAAGTAGCTTGCACGTTCTTTTCAGTTTTTCTACACTTTTTGTCATTATTATGTTCTGAGTCTTACTTCTCTTATGGCAGCCTCCAGTTCCAGCTACAGGCATAGTACCGCCATAGGCTCCGGTTAGGCCTCCTACTCCAGCCCCAACCCCAGCTCAAGGTCGGTCTCGAGCATCTTTTCGAGCTCGCTCCAGAGGATCCGTCTCTTTCTCTCGGAGTAGCTCCAGAGCTGTATCTTCTTCCTTCTGCAGCGATGGTGATGGCAGCGATGACATCGAGAGGCTCTTCGAGGATGTTAGCTTGAACGAGGCCGGTCCTTCTTCCCGTTGGGTTCGCTCGAGGATTCAATGAGAGAGAGAGAGAGAGAGCTCCCCTTGGTTACATTTTTTTATGATACATTCAAATACGTTTATTTTGATGGGCCTGCGTGCCCCAATTTGATACATGTATGGGCCTGCATGCCCCTGTTTACTGTTTATTGGGCCTAGGTGCCCCGGTTTATATTATGTTACATTCCACTACTTTTTGATGCATTTTCGAGCCTTCGTGCCATTTACTGCCTTATATTTATCTGTCTTGTATGGTTTACTTTGTACTTGCTGCTCAAACTATCATGGGTGCATAATACAAATGTCATAAATTATAGAAACTGCAAACTGATACACACCCGCCACGTTTGAACATGGTAGTCGCCACAATCCAACATGGCGGTCGCCTAGTTAAAGGGGTGATGTCATTGTACGGTACCCATTCGAGTTGGCGGTCGCCCACTCCAAGATGGCGGTCACCACTCTAATCGTACTTTTTGTTGCCTTTTCAATCTCTAGCCTTTCCATGCTTTATAAATACAGCCCTGGAGGTCCCATTTTCTATTATTCTCGTTCATATGGCTAGTTACCTTTCTTTATGGATTGAGGCATTCTCCCATATCGAGCATTTGAACTTTGCTCTTTTCGGTATCAACTCTTTATTTCCTCTCGTGGCCGTAAAGACTGATGGACCTTTATTGGAGGCTGCTGCTCGACTATGGGATCCGCAGTCCCACATCTTTTGATTTGGTCTCGAAGAACTATGCCCCACTGTGGAGGAGTTTACTGCTATTTTGGATTTGACTCCGCGGAGTTCCGTTGTTGTTCCCACTCCCTTCCTCTCGACTCGGCAACAAGTGATGCAGCTCTGTGGTCTGTCTAGGATGGAGGCTTCTCTATTGACATCAGGTGACTGCCTTAACATTTCTTGGATTATTGAGAAGTTTTTCCGTATCAGTGATCTTAGCGGCCTTAATTTCCAGCTACAGTGACGTTATGCTCTTTGTTTCTGTCTTCTTACCCGGTATCTTCTTGTCCCTCCTGACGGGCGAGTTAGTTGTGCACTGGTTAACATCGCAGATCAGATGTGGATGGGAAAGGACTTTGTGCCACTTGTCCTAGCCGAGACACTACTGGGCCTAGATGCTGTTCATTGTTGCGAGACCACTACTTTTGTTGGCAGTCCCCTGCTTCTTCAGGTAAGCTTAAACCTTTCTCTTTATTAGGCTTTTGTCATACTACAAGGCTTCTCTTTTATTGGTCTAACTTCTGCTACAGATCTGGCTGATGGAGAAGGTAAATCTTGTGTAAAAACCTCCTACTAATAGACACAGTGTTGTAGCTTCCCTTTATCGCCCCTACTATCATATATGCGATACTGAGGCAGGCTGGCGACAGTATCTTTCTTCTGTAACTGGCCCAGATATTACTTGGCAGTGCCCCTGGTGGCGGCTTCCTGCCATGACTCTAACTACCATGGATCATCTTGGTGTTTTGCTGATTGGTTTGTGCAAGACTAATTTCCATTACCCCGATCAGATCATGCAGCAATTCGGTCATAGTCAGATCATCTTTTCCAGTATTCGAGGTCATTTATTTTCATCTGCATTGCGGGCTCCATTTCTAGCATTATATCAGGATGCTTGGCCATCTCATTCATGGATGGAGATGCAGGAACTGTAGTGTCCCGAGCTTCCTAATGAGTACAAGATATGGCTGATGCAGGATAGAGAGAAGAAAGGAGAAGGGAAACAGGTGACAAAGAGGAGAAAGACTTGAGGACTTCTGCTTTGTTTTGAAAATTTCATAGCTTTCTTTTTATTTTATTTGTAGAGTTTGGGACTTGCGTGCCTTTCCTTTTATTTTCAAAACTTTGTAACTCCAAGTTAAAGTAATGAAAAGAAGGTTCAAAATTATCCAATTTTTTTGTGGCAATTAAAGAACTTTATTTATCAAAATTCAGAAATAAATTTGCCTTGTTCTTACTTAGATTCAAAGATAGATAAAAATAAAGAATGTGGTCGGACTTGTTATAAGAAGCTTCCTACGTATCCCAAAAAGTAGAATCAGGCCATAACGTAGTTCGGGTTCGGTTTACACTCGGGTATTGACACTCTCCTTTTGTGATGCTCTAACTTTTGCTAAGGTCGCCCTTTCGAATTTTTGGCCTTGCAGGCTGCTCTAACTTTTGCCTAAGTCGTCTTTTTAGTTTTTAACCCAGCGAGCTTTTACTTTATCTATATTTTTCCCTCAAGAATAGTTCTTTTTGAGCTGATCGAGGTTAATTGGAGTGGAGAACACATTGTGATCCAAATCCATAATAATGACTGCACCATCGGCCATGATGGTTTTGATTATAAACGGTCCGGACCAGTTTGGCTTGAACTTGCCTCTCGGGTCAAAGATAGGAGCTCTGATTTCCTTAAGAACCAAATCTCCTTCTCTAAGATCCCGAGTCTTGACCTTTTTATTGAAAGCTGGAGCTATCCTCCTTTGGTACCCTTGTACATGAAACAGAGCCTGCAATCTTCTTTCATCAAACAAGAGCAACCCTTCCATCTGGTTCCTCTGCCATTCTACTTCTGAAATACTGGCCTCGGCTACTACTCTTAGCGAAGGGATTTCCACCTCAATGGGAAGCACGACTTCCATCCTGTACAGTAGAAAGTATGGCGTAGTTCATGTTGAAGTTCTGATCGACGTTCAGTATCCCCAAAGTGCAAGTGGTAGATGTTTTAGCCAATCCTTATGTGAGTTGATTATTTTTTATAGGATTTTCTTGATATTCTTGTTTGCTGCCTCAACAGCTCCATTGGTCTGCGACCGACATGGTGAGGACTTGTGAGCCATTATCTGGTATTTCTCAAAAAGATCCAAGACCTCTCCTTGAAAATGTGAGCTATTATTCGAGATAACCTCATAGGGGACCCCGTACCGGTAAATGATATTTTGCTTGATAAACTTAGCAACATGTGAAGTTTTCAATACCGAGTAGGAGGCTGCTTCCAGCCATTTGGTAAAGTAATCGATGGGCACTAAGATGAACTCGTGCCCATTTGATGCCTTCGATGTTACCTTCTCGATCACATCAATTCCCCATACTGAGAATGGCCATGGCGACGTAAGGTGATACAGCTGAGATAGGGGAACATGCATAAGGTTTGCGTAAATTTGACACTTATGACATCTCCGTACTAACTGTATACAGTCTGTCTCCATCGTCAGCCAAAAGTATCCTTGTTGTAGGATTTTCTTGGCTAACATGTTCCCACTCATGTGTGGCCCAAAGACTCCCGCGTGGATTTTTTTCATCAACTCTTAGCTTTCTTTCGTGCTGACACACACCTTATTGACACCAGAATGCCCCATTTGTATAATCTTCCACCGCAAATGAAAAATTATGCAGATAATCATCGTATTGCTCTCTTGTCCTTTTTGCTGGCAAACTTGGGACATTCTCCTTTCTCCACGAAATTCTGGATGTCAAAATACCATGGAAGTTCGTAAGTGCTTTCCTCGATTGCGGTCATCGTCTCGTATGCCAACTTTCTCTTTTGTTTGATTATCAAGGGCCTCATTCATAATTCGGATGGTATGTCAATCATGGATGCTAGTGTGACCAGTGCGTCGGTAAATTTGTTATGCAGTCTTAGCATATGGGTAAAGATCACTAATTCAAAGCACGATATCAGCTTCTCTAGTTCTTGATGATAGAGAATCAAGATTAAATCCCTGACCTTCCATTCTCCTCTTACTTGTGAAACCACCAGTGCCGAATCTCCGTTGACTTTCAGCTTCCATGCCCCTAACTCTAAAGCTGCCTCCAATCTAGCTAAACATGCTTCATACTCAACCTGATTGTTGGTAACTTCAAAATTGAGCTTCAAAGATAGAGAGACCTGTGATTCGTCAGGAGTGACAAGAAGGACTCCTATTCCATAGCCATACTGATTAGATGCGCCATCAAAATATAGAGTTCACTTGTCATCCCCGACTTTCATCAGCTATTCGTCAAGAAACTGAAACTCTGCGTCTTCACCTCGCTCAACCCGTTGATCGGCCAAGAATTTCGCCACTGCTCTACCATTGATAAACTTCTGGGTGATATATTTAAGATCAAACTCTGTTAACAACAGCAACTATTGAGCCAACTTTCCTGTCAGTGCCGGCTTTGAAACAGGTACTTTAATGGGTCTATTCGGGAGATAATATTCACCGTGAAAGACAGCATGTAATGTCTTAATTTTTGGGAAGCCCAAACCAAGGCCCAGCATGTCTTTTCTAGTGGTGTGTATTGTATTTTTGACCCCGTCATCTGTTTTCTTAGGTAGTAGATAGCCTTTTCGATTCCAGTTTCACCTTCTTGCTCAAGTATGCATACCATAGCTGAGTCAGTCACTAACAAGTAGAGGATTTGTAGCTTATCAGGTTTGGGAGGAGTAAAACAGGTAGATTTTATAGGTACTATCGTATGGCATTGAAGGCGTCTTGACATTTCTGATCTCATTCAAACTCGACTCCTTTCTGTAACAGATGGAAGAGCGGCTCACAAGTAGTTGTCAATTTTG
Source organism: Heliamphora exappendiculata (assembly GCA_034768845.1). Lineage (NCBI taxonomy): Eukaryota > Viridiplantae > Streptophyta > Magnoliopsida > Ericales > Sarraceniaceae > Heliamphora > Heliamphora exappendiculata. Next base: position 5,887 of record JAOTRH010467163.1, on the reverse strand, counting down.
CGTTGAATCGACTAATGAATTGTATCTTACCCCAAAAGCCCCTGACTTCTCGCTCGATCTTCGGAGGAGGCATTTCCAAAATTGCTTTAATCATTGAAGGACCAACTTCAATGCCTCGTTAAGTGATCATAAATCTGAGCATCTTTTCGACGGTAACCCCAAAGGCACACTTCTGTGGGCTGAGTCACATTTTATACTTTCGAATCCTTTTAAAGAACTTTTGTAGTGCTATGATGTGGCTATCCCGATCCTTGGACATGTCTTCCATGTACACTTTAACCTCCTTATGTATCATATCATGTAGTAAGTAGTGGCAGCCCTCTGATAGGTTGCCCATGCATTCTTCAAACCAAACGACATCACACAATAACAATAGGTGCCCCAAGGTGTGGTGAACTCGCATTTTCTCTATCCTCAGAATCTATCAAAATTTGGTTGTACCCGGAGAAGCCATCCATAAATGACAACAAGGCATACCCTGATGTGCTGTCTACCAAAACGTTAATGTGTGGTAGTGAAAAATCATCTTTCGGGCTAGCCTTATTGAGATCTCAAAAGTCCACACAGACTCAGATACGTCCATCTTTCTTTAGCACTAGGACAATATTAGCCACCCACTTTGGATACTCGATTACCATCAAAAATTCGGCGTTGATTTGTTTGGAAACTTTTTCTTTGAACTTCAGAGCCTATTCTGGTCGGATCTGTCTCAACTTTTGTTTGACCGTTTGGCATCAGGATATAAGGGGATATGGTGTTGGACAATGTCAGGATCAATTCTGGTCATATCCTCGTAAGACCATGCAAATATATCTTTGAATTCTTTTAATAAAGTTATTAATTGTTTGCATTCAACTAAGAATAAAGAAGAACCAATTTGTACATTTTGTGGGTTAGTTTCATTACCTATATTTATTGACAAAATTTATTCAATTATTGGTTGGACACGTATTTCTTCTTTTTTTTTAATTAAAATTTTTATTTCTTCGAAGATGTTCCCGTCGAATTCAAAATTGTCAAAAAGTGTATGAAATAAATCAAATAAAGCAGAGTAACTAGAAATTTTGTTCATTTCATTGAAGGAAGAGGGAATTACAAACTCAAAAGCATAAATAGGGGGAGGTTCACAAACAAACGTGCCCTGATCCACAAACTCTAACTCAAACTCAGACTCAGGACAGACAATATGTACATCACAAGACTCTAAGGTCCAATTGTTCACTTCCTTTGCAGCCGTATTGATGATGAGATGGGTGGAGTTGGTTGGTGCGCTGAAACCCATCATGAAACAGTTTGGGTCGGTTATATGCAGTTGTGTCTCCTTTTCATTGAACAACACACCCATGTCGATTCCATCAAGCTTGTCTGCCCAGTCTTCCTCTTGGATCTTTTTTCCTTCCTCTTCCCCTTTCACTGTTTCATCCTCTTTCGTGTCGGATAGTTGATGGCCAAAGAAGATCTCTACCCTAGGTAACTTCTGGTTGGTTTCTTCGTCGATCTATGGCTCTGGAAAGCCACAGTACTGGAAGTCTTCTCCTTCTTTGACAAAATACTTGTTGGGTGTTCCCGAATAGTTGGCCTTCCGTCCCCTTTTAGGCCCTTCCAAATCTTCTCTAGTTGGTTTGTATCTAAGACTGAAATGGCGAGAAGCCGACAATACCTGGACGGTTCAGGAATTCCTTACTGCTTACGCCCTAGCCCCATGCCCGGGAAGTAGGACATTTGCCTCATCATCATAATTGCTCTTGGGTTGATGTACATCTATTATTCATTCAATAGCATCTGGACAGCCTGTGCTTCATCAAATCGGAAGCCACTTAGTGACACATCTCATTCTCCATGCTGAACTTCCAAGAGAGTTAAGCCTTCTTCTCCTGGGGGTTGGATGTTGTCTTCTCCATGGATAGTTAGAACTGCCCAATTCTTTATCAATTTTAGCTTTTGGTGAAGAGTCGATGGCACTGCCTGAACGTTCGGGTCATGAAGCCATGGCCTGCATAGCAACAGGTTGAAAGAGGTGGTACATCTAGTACGTAGAACTCAACTGATGTCTCTAGAGGCCCCACTGATAATGCAAATGATACAAAGCCCAGCAGATCTCTTCTTGTGTTATCATAGGCCCAGACTCCTTGACTACTAGGTGTGAAATGTTCTGGCTTTAGTCCTAAGAAAACTACTGTTCTAAGTAGACATACATTTAATGCGGACCCATTATCAATAAGAGTCATCGAAACCCACTTTTTCAAGCATTTTATAGTTATGTGCAGGGGTTTGTTATGATTCTTTCCTTCCATTGGCAGATCCTTATCAAAAAAGGAGATGACTTTTGGCTCTACAGCTGACAGAATGAGTCCAACAAGCTGCTCTGGGGTCGCATCTATTGAAACACTTGTTTTGTTTAGGACCTTCAGCACAACTTGTTTATGTTTGTGCGAGGCCATCAATAAGCCCAAAATGCTAACATTGGCCTGCGTCTTTTTAAGCTGCTTCAGCACAACGTCATCTTCTTCTTGTTGTTCTTTCTCTTTTCCTTTCCCGCTTGACTGTCCTTTCTCCAACTGAGTCGGCTTGAAATTCCGTTCACTCCTGGTTAGATGTTCCATACCATCCTCGAGATCCCACAGTCCCGGTATTGTACTTTCGGTCTGTCTTACCTCGTCTATACATAGAGGGCTTTCAAATGCCCACAAATCATCTAACCCACCGACCACTGCTCTTCCTCTTCTTTCCTCATCATCCTCAATAGCCCACGTATTATCAACCTCTTCCTAAATGTCTTCTCCGATGTATTCCACGTGCTGTCCTCGATTCAGCACGACCCTTACCAGCCAATAGGATTGCATCTCGTCGACACATATCTCCTCCTCAAAAAGTTGGGGAAGAGTAATGCCATCAAGCACGTGGCCAAACCCATAAGGTCGTGCCGGATAATCTAGCAGCCAATCATCTTCCTTAGGCTTGGATTATCGTTCAATACCATCCCTCGGCATTATCATTCTATTTCTCCATCCTATCCCGGCCATTTCTAGCCATAATAAATTAGCATGATGTCTGTTCCTCGGTAGCTGAAACATGAGAGCGTGGTAGACACGTTGAACAGATATATCGGCTCAGATCTTCTGATTGCCTAGAGACATGAAATTTACCTCAGCCTGCTTGGCATGGTTTGGTAGGGGATTAGTTGTGACATTCGACTTTGGAGCGACGAACGATGGAGGGATCACTTTATTGTCGATGAGGTTTTGGATCTCATGATGCAGCCTCATACACTTATTAGTCAAATGCCTGTGATCTTGGTGGAAGCTACAGTACTGAGAAGCATTAAATCGCAGCAGTAGGAGATCAGGTATGGGCATGGGATCCAATGGCTTGATAAGCCATTTCTCGATAAGTCGATTCAGGGCTGTAGATAATGAAATGTTGAAGAGAGTGAAAACGCTCCTTGGCCTTTGCTGCTGTTGGCCGTTGTTTGACTGTTGGGTATTATTGAATTGTTGAGCGGAGGATGAAGGGTTCAGAAGATTCATCTCGTTCAGGCGAGACACGAGGTTGGTGGTAGCAGATTGATTCTAGTTGTTTGCAGGGAAGGTTCTTCTTGGTTTATGGCTGGGTTCTATTTTTTCAATATCTCCGAACTGAATGACGTCTTTGATTTGCACTCTAGTGTTAAACAACTGCTCAAAGGTAGAGAGCAGCTGTGTGATAAAGTAACGCTTCAGAGGGTGTTGGCCTAACTTGGTTTCAACTTATTTTGATGATAACAAATCAAAACTTCTAATTGTGCAAATAGAGTATGTTCACAGGATTTTAATGACACAAGCACAATTGAGAAAGCAAAATAAAAGTCATGAAGCATGAAGATCATATTCAAGCGGCTAAGATCCATGGAGCACAAGAAAAACCAAGAAGAAAAGGAAAAGACTTGAAGGACTTGAAGATGTTTTCTAAGTGTAAATGTACTATGACCTATGTAAGTTCACATACCATTGGTTATATGTGTGAAAGCTCATAGGAGACCTCAGTTTGACCTTAGGTGCTTAATATTTTATGGAAAATCATTTTCAAAGTATAAAATGTGTTTTAAAATGTTTCAAAAGAAGTTCGGCCAAAAATATGCAAAAAAGTGTGAAAAAATTGACATACCTTTATTTTTTTGGTCATAACTTTTTGTACAAAATGAATTTTTCTATGAGGTTTGAACCATTAGAAATTAGATTTCTGGGGCTTCAATTTGAATACAAGAATGACCCTATTCGGAGTCCGGATGAAGGAGTTATGGTCGTTTGAAGTCAGGAAAATTGAGCAGTCGTAATCCAGTCGACTGAAGGCTGGTCCAGTCAACTGAATGGGCTTGTCCAGTCGACTGAACAGGCTAAAATTTATATTTTTGGCTGAAACGGCTAGTTTGACCATTACCACATTTAGTCAAACGGCTAGTTCATGTTTTTTGCCTATAAATAGACCCCTTAAGACTTAAAAAAGAGATAGCAAAGCCCTCCATCGTACTCTCTTATATACATCAAGTTTGTGCTTCAAATTCTTCATTTTTATGAATTATTTTTTAGAGAAAACCTTAGAATTCCTCCATTGAGCTTCTCACTTGTATATCATTTGGAGTGAACATTAGTATACTTTATTTGTATTCATTTGCTCACTGAAGAAGCTTATTTATTGTATAATCCTATTTAGATTTCTTGTTATTCTTGTTGTAACTTGAGAAGGTGATTCTCAAGAACGGCCATCTCCGCCTATAAGGAGTGTGTACTTGAGGAGGGGACATCCTCAAGAGAGGATACTCTGCCTAAACTAAGGAGAGAGGCTGCTCCGCCTACTGAACAAGTGTTTAGTGGAATTCTCATAACGGTTGGCTTGAGGTAAGGATGTAGACCGGTGGGCCAAACCTTATAAATCTTGGTGTCGTATCTCTCTAACTCTATCTATTTAATTCTACACTTTAAATTCTATATCTACTTGAATTTGTTTGTTAGAGAATACTTGTGGACGTTTGGAATTGCATGTTTAATTAGGTCAATATTGGCATAAATTTTTAGATATCCAATTCACCCCCTTCTTGGGATTGCACCTACACTATCAATTGGTAATAGAGCATGCCACATTTTTTTTACAAAATTTTTATTAAAAAGATCCATGGCTCAAATCAGTGCATCTCCTTTTGGTGAGGGACAATCGTCCGTACGATCTCCTTTATTTTGTGGCAAGCATTATACTTTTTGGAAACAACGCAGGAAAATTTTTATTCAAAGTATGAATTGGCATGCCTGGCAAGTTATTGTAAATGGCAATTATGTTCCCATGAAAATAGTAGATGAAAATAAAGTTTCAAAACTTGACCATGAATTAAATGATAATGATATGAAACTTTTACAAATTAATTCTAGTGCTATTAATGCCTTACATTGTGCTTTGGATGCAAATGAATATAATAGAGTTATGACTTGTATAAGTGCACAAGAAATTTAGAAAAAGCTTGAAATCACTTATGAAAGAACTGATGATGTTAGAGATTCTAGAATAAATCGATTAATAAGTGAATATGAGTCTTTTAAGATGCATACTCATGAATTAATTTTTGACATGTATACTCGATTTACGTATATCATTAATTCTTTACATGCTCTTGGAAAGACTTACCCTCTAATAAATTATTGAGAAAAGTACTTAGGGGTTTGCCACCAGTATGGGAAGCTAAAGTCACGGCCATCACAGTATTGGAGACAATACTGTCAAGATCATTATTTTTGTAAAATGATTTTTGGTAAAAAATTAACTAGACAGACAAACGCCGAAACGGGCTCCAGATAAAATTTTTGACGAAGAACGATCAAAATAAAACCCGTGCAACCAAAGTTAATTTAGAAGAATACCT
>JAOTRH010467152.1:0-27549 GCA_034768845.1 Heliamphora exappendiculata | reverse complement strand
TGTTGCGTGTGCTGGTTGGCTCTATCCAGCAGCTGGTTGAGACCTCTAGAGGTGAGGCTGTTAGGGAGAGGGTGCCTAAGGCGAGGGCTACTATGGCGATGCGGGAGTTTAGATGCATGGATCCGCCTACCTTTGCCAGAGAACCTAATCCTATTGTGGGGACGAAGTGGCTGGAGTTGGTGACACGGATCCTTGACACACTGTAGATTGTGGAGGATGAGTTGCTGGTTTCTTTTGCCACCTTTCAGCTGAGGGGTGCTGCTCACGCTTGGTGGAAATATGCCAAGACTATTACAGGAGTCACTTGGGCAGCTTTTACATGAGTGCTTCTGGAGAAATACTTTCCAGTTTCGAGGAGAGATTTGTACAAGGAGTTCTACACTCTTACCCAGGGGGCGATGGATGTCATGCAGTATGAGTCTAGGTTCACGTGCTTGTCCCAGTTTTCACCTGAGTTGGTGAGCACAGACGAGCTGCGTTCTATGATGTTTGAGCGGGGTCTAAGACCAGTGATTAGGGAGCGTGTGGCAGCAATGGGGATTCGTGTGTTCACAGAGCTGGTGGAGGCAGCAGCGAGGGAGGAGAACACCATGATTGAGATTCAAGCTTCTATGGAGGCCAGGATACCACGGGGTGGAGTAGAGGCGCAGACAACTAGGTGTTCTAGCAAGAGGCAGAGGTCCTCTGGTCCTAGTTTTCATCCATCTAGATCACACCAGTTCTCTGCACCATCACCATCAGTGGCTTCGTCAGGGAGGCCAAAGTAGAGGGAGGTCAGATGTTTTCGATGTGGACCAGATTGCCCGCAACTGAGGTAGTTTTGGGACCCACAGTTGAGGCAGGCTCGGAGTTCCATACAGGATCAGTCGCAGGTGACGGAGTTGCCCGTTTGTTATAGATGTGGTCGGACTGGACACATCCGCAGGACTTGTCCCCAGAGGGAGGATGCACCGAGCATGGCTGGTACGCCAATGGGTTCGTATGTGCAGGGTCGGCAGCAGCCTTTCACAGTACAGACTTCCTGGATGGCAGGTGGGAGTACATTAGTTCAATCGGTGCGACAGCCGACAACGCCGAGTACTAGTGAACAGGACAAGATGGGGTTGCCCCGAGTGTATTCACTCATAGCTCCTGGTTCTTCTAGGGCACCGGCAACGCGTGATGATGCAGATGCAGATCTCTCTCCACTGCATTGAGGTACCATTCTGAGTTTGTAGGCATTGGGCCAGTTTTTTTGTTGCATCAGTTTGGGAGTCAGTGATGGAATCCGTTGGTGATGTGCTGTGTTCAGGCAGTGGCTGGTGAGGATGCGAGGTTGGGATGGGTTGTAGATCCCGAGCCTTTTAGATAGTTGCCCATTATTTAGGATGCCTGACCGTGTTTGACTATATCCTAAGAATGGTTTGGCTGGTCATCTTGTGTACCTGTGTCGATTGTGATCGACTGTTTGTTTCTTTTGACCTTGAGTTGAATTTCGTGGACGAAATTCTTTTAAGGGGGTAGAGTTGTGAGACCCTGACCCATTTTCTTTTTTGGCATTTTTGGACGCGCATTACGTGTTTTCTTTCGAGCATATTTTTACTATTTTTGATGCATGATCGGGCCTAGATATGCATGCGGGGTAGGTTCCCGGGGCTGTGGGCCATTGTGGCGCAATTCTCGAAAAATTTCAAAAAAAGATATTTTGGAAGCCTATAAATATCTGGAGTTAGATATTTTCAAAAGATATTTCCCAAAACTTAACTCCTAAGTTTTCCGTTTTCTCTCTGCGTTCTCTCTAAGTTCTCGGGGGCCCGAGGCTCGATTTTCAACGATCCAACAGTGGATCATTGCTTTTGGCATCGTGGGCTACGCAACCATCTTGTTAGATTTTGATTCTAGTGAGGCTCGATTTTGCACGTGGTTCAAGACGTTGCATTTTAAACTCACCGAAGTAGGATTCTAAACCTGTATGTGTTATAAGGGTGCTATGGGTAATCGGATATCTTTTTACCGTTCGGATTGTTGTAGATCTGATTTTCTGTAAAGTTGAATTTTTGGGTTAAAACCCGAGTTTTTATCTATTTCGGTGGATGGAATCGGGTGCCAGGGATTTCTTTTGAGGTCTTGGTGTTAGGCCTAGGCATGTGGATGTTCACGGGTGTTGTTTTGGAGTTTGGAGGCTTCGATTCGAGGTTTGGAGGGCTGAACCCATAGCTTGAAAATGGTCTCCGCCACTGTTCAGTCGACTGAACCATGAGGTTCGGTCGACTGAAGCTTGGTTTTTGGGTTCGGTCGACTGGACCGAGGGGTTCGGTCGACTGAACCGTGTTCCAGGGCATTTTTGGTTTTCCAGTGTGGTCTTCGATCGACTTGGGGCTTGGTTCGGTCGACTGAAGTGCTGGGGTGTGTTTTGTGGTTCTGTGGTTGGGTTTTGGTTTTCGATTGGCATCCTTTGGTATTTAATTGATTAATTTATGGGAATTTATCGATTTAAATACCTGTGGATGGGTTTGGTTAATGGCATTGTGGTTTGGGGGTCGTGTGGTGGCCCCGGGTGTTTATGTGATGCCGTCCTCGGGTGTGACGTGCATGGTTGGTTTAGGATTTGTGGCACGGCTGTGTGAGTGCCGGTTAGGTGCGCGACGTGTGGGTTCATGGTTTGGTTAAAGGTGGGGTTCTGGTGAGAACCGGTCTGAGGGAGGTTCGGGTGTTAATCTCTGGGTTTGGTGTTGGTTGTCTCGGTGTGTGGACAGATCCCGATTTGTGGACGGGTTGTTCGGGTAAACGGATGACGGGTGTATGGCATGTGATGTCTTATCAGGTTATGTGGCGTCTTTACGTGGAACGTCGTGTTTATATGTGCTTTGTGCTTATAGAACTGTGGATAGTTTTATTTGGTACATGATAGTCGGATAAGTGGCCTTCCGTGGTCTTGAAGCGGTTAGGGCTTCGATTTGTAAATGCATGTGATGTGCTCGGTGTTATCCTGTAATTGTAGTATTATCCTGTCGCATATATTCGGTGTTACCCCGTTAATTTCAGTTTTATCCTGTAATATGCGATGTTATCCCGTGGTATGCGGTCTTATCCCATGGTGTGCGGTCTTATCCCGCAGTATACGGTCTTATCCTGTGGTTTACGATTTTATCCCGTGGAATAATCCGTGGTCAGCGATTCCATCCCGTGGCTTACGGTAGAGTATGTGGTTTTATCCCGTGGTTTGATTTGCGATTTTACCTCATTGTTGGTCTATGGTTTTATCCCATAGTATACAATTTTATCCCGAGAATGTATGTTTATATTCAGGTCTTTGTCTCAGTGTTAGGATTGTGGTTGCGGCGTGTGAGGGCCGGTTGCATGTGTCATGGATTGCATGTATTGCATTATGGGACGGATAAACCAGTTTTCAAATTGTTTTTAAGAATCGTGTGAACCGCGACCTAAAAACTATTTTTCAACTGTTTTCAAGGCTCCTATGAGTGAGTCAAAACCATGGTTTGTATCCTCGCTTTCCCGTTTGCATGTGAAAACTGTTTTCAAGGCTTGAAAGAGAGTTTAAACCTGCACTTCGGTTTCCTAGCATGTTTTGTTTATATATCATGCTCATGCTTGTCTAGTTTCTGCTGACCCTTGGCTCAATGTGTGGGATTTGTTTTTCTTCATGTATCGGTCACGCTTGTTGATCTGGAGGTGCCGGAGGAGGTGGAAGAGTGTAGTTTTTCTTTTTGTTAGTTTTGTTGCGTATATGTTGTAACATGCTTTCTCGGCGTTGGAGCCATGTAATGTATGCCATTTGGCGTTAATATATAATGCATGTATAGTTTACTTTGAGAGTGTATTCTCTGGTTGGGTGTACGTTTTGTTGCTTATGGGTGTTTCACGTGACCCGGAGTTTGGGGCGTGACACCACGTCTCATCCACAGTGGTCTTGGCGAACTTCCACCACTCTCTAATATCTTTTTGCAGTTGGAACGCCGCTAACTTTACCCGCAAAGCATCCTCCTCGATATCTAGAGTATCGAAGATCGATGTGGTCACTTCCAACCACTGAGTAGCAACCTTGGGGTTTGGCTCCCCAGAAAAGGTTGGAGGATCCAACCGCCAAAACTCTCTCATAACCACAGAAGCCCTTGCCTCAGGAACCTGTACACTAGCCCTGGTCGCTTCGGCCATAGCTCGCATAGTGGCAAGCATCTCCTGGACAACGTCAGCACCGCCCACTTGTTCCTGTGGGGCATGAACGTCTCCCTCCTCTGGAACCTGAACATAGGCACGACCTCGGCCACAGCCTCAGCCACGACCCCGTCCCCGCGCTCCCTGCGTAGACATAGTTCTATAGGAAGCAATATAAACAGGATAAGCTTTCCTACAACACATTACTACGTAACATAAACACATAATCATGCTATCACTCCTGAGATTCAACCTCCATACCCACATAAACACAACTATCATGCTCAGAAAGCTGTTAACATGTTATAAACCAACGTTTAAATACATGCAAGTAAGCGTACACAATCAACCTCACCGGGTGATAAACCCCTTTTCCCATGGCTCTCTTAGGTATTCGAACCCAGAGCTCTGATACCAAGTTGTCATGCCCCAAAACATGGGGTCACGTGAAAGTCCACCAAACACCAGTTTTATGAAAACATAGTTTCTCATACATTGAAATCCACCTGTTGAAACCAATAGAAAACCCAACAAAAGATATCTCTCATAAATAAAAGACATACAGTTCCAACATGCATACAGTATATCGCTTTATGGCGTACAACAACTGCTTTCAGGATCAGGCATACCCAAGAGGAAAACTATAAAAATCTTCCGCCACCGCGGGCACCGCCAAAGCTACACCTCATTCATGTCATCATCACCTGAAAAAAGTTTTGTACAGAAAATCCCACCCGTGAGCCGAAGCCCATTAGAACAGATAATACAGCTATAAAGCAAGAAATATGCAATCATATAGAGTGGGAGCGTACTCAACCACAAGCCAAAAAGGTTTTACATCATAAAACTCCAAGTTTTTCACAAACCTCCAAAATAGTTTTTCCTTCACAACCAAGCATTTATACAATGCAAAACACATTTTTACAGTTGAAGGACAACTGTAATCAATACATCGTTCCCTCACAGAATGTACCATTATGGAAAAAGAAGAAGAATATGCTCCTATATACCGACTTTGTCACACAGACAAAGGTAGCAACTATAGACTCCTGTCCATTATCCTAGACCCCATCCATTCAAGACTCGCTAGATAATGACAAGTTCTATACGGAGCACCATAACGAATCACTTAATTTACGAGCGACAACCCGAGGGAACTAAGCACCTAACCGTCTCAATTTACGGGGACTAACCCGAAGGACCTGAGTACATATGCTACGCACGTTTCTAGACTTACACCGAGGGCAACTCGTGCCAAATACACGTCATCCCGGTACATCTAGATAATCTTCTAAAAATCGAACTGTAGCTCAATCACGAAAAATATTTTCTCAAAACAATACATTATACATGTATTTAGATCCATCCTTCAACATGAAAATCAAACAAAAATATTTCAAAATATTTTTTTCCATTTTTAACAAAACGTTTCAAAACCTGAGACTCAATCCCGAAGGCGAGCTCCAAACCTCCAAAACATAAAATGTTCAGATTTCATTAAAAACCCTCATTTTCCACCGTTTTCAAGAAAACCCTTTGAAAATCGTCCAACCACAAGTCATACAATGTAATGAACCAAGAAAAGTGAAAAACATGCTTTTACCCAAAAAAATCAAGGTTTAAATATAAGTATGACATTTTATGCATTTTTTATCGGTAAAAAAGCATATAATTACATATAACACCCTAATACAGTAGTAGGGTCTAGAATCCTACCTCGGCAAGTCGAAACTCAAAGCCTCAAAAATCGAACCACGTCGGAACAGGAATCTGATCGGCCGAACATGAAGCTACCAGCATGAATAACAGGGATCCACAAGCTGATCGTCAAAAACTAGGCTCGGGCAGGTCAAATATGTAGAGAGAAGGCATAGCGAATGGAAGAAATAAGCTTTTCCAAACATTCTAGCCTCTGGAACTATTTATAGACTCGGCCAAAAAACAGTTCAGTCGACTGAAGAGGCCACTTCAGTCGACTAAAGCTCCTCGAGAAATGCACCACCGCCCAGTTCAGTCGACCAAACTCAAGAAAACCAATTTAGTCGACCGAACATAGCATCCCAGTCGACCGAACCCCTGTGTCTCAGCCTACTGTTTTGGTCTCGGTATTTCTACTCTAAGGCCAACCAAACAAGCCTAAACAAGGTCTGAGAAAGCGTAAAATGCATCTATACATGCTGTTCTACAATGCCAAAGCATAAACCATGTATCGATGATATACATAACATGAAGGAAACACGTCATCATATATTTATCAAAAATAAAGCGATACAGGGTCTCACAGCGCACGTTTTTAGACTTCCACCGAGAAGCAATAGAAGCCCAACTCAACACACCCACTGTCACGGTACATCTATAGAAATCATTTAAAAACCAACCGTAGCTCAACTACGAAAACCCATAAAATAATTATACATCAACATGTATAAAAAAAGATCGAATCCATCAACCATGGAGAGATCAACTAGCATGTAAACACATACTTCCATCAAAACGTTTTAAAAGCTGAGACTCAACCCCAAAGTTTAGCTCCAAACCTTCAAAAACACGTTTTTCACAATTTTTACAAAACCTCCGTTTTCAAAACCTACCTTTTTAAAAACTACAAATATCAACACATTTGAATCATGTATAAAACCCAAAAAAGCGCAAAACATGTCTTTTTACCCAAAAAACAAGATTTAAACATGAAAATAACATTTAAAGTAATTTCTACTCGGTGAAAACACATATAATTACATATAATACCCTTTAACAACTATACAGTCTAGGATCCTACCTTGTTGAGCCAAAAGCTCGACGCCTCGAAAAATGAACCTCGACGAAATGAGATTCTACCCGGATGAATGCGAAGCCCTCGACACCAATAGCAAGGATCCGCTGTCAGTTTGCTAAAAACCGAGCCCCGGGCCCATCAAGATCTAGAGAGAAGGCAAAGAAAATCAAAACTTAACTTAGAAGCTAACTTTTTAAAAACATCTCCAAAGGTCTTATATTTATAGAATCTCGCGCCAGGCTGTCACTGCTCGAGCGGACCCCTGCCGACATAATACTCAGCCACACCCCCACTCGAGCGCACAACCACCGCTTGACCGATCACCTTACCAACCCACTCTTTGCCACCACCCCGCTCAAGCGCACACTCACCGCTCGAGCGGTCAACGCTGGGTGAATAACTAAACCAAAGAAGCAGGTTCAAACACTTCCCACGTCTTTTTATCCCCAAGTTCATAATATTCACCTAAAACATCACCCAGATCAAGAGTTAACTCCAACTCCATCGACATTTAAATTATTCCAAAAACATGAAAGAGGTCAGGGTCTCACATTATCAATGCACACCCTTGAATTCTTTGATTCTTTCCAACATGTTCAACTAAACCCGTTTCTTGAATATTTAAGAACATACATTCAAATGCAATGTTTCAGAACCTTGATGGTACTACAGATTTTTCATAGCCAATCATGTAGATGTTTGGAAGGAAATGTACAACTAATTTCTCACATTAATTTTTAAATTCTTAAGCTAGCTCAATGAAGAATCTTTCCTATCAAAAAAGAAAAATTTACAAGAAGAATTTAATTTTTTCCCTATAAACTTGATATAGATTATCTTTCGATAAATTTATCCATATGAAGTAAGACTGTCACACCCCGGCTGCCGGGTCACGTGAACTCCACTTGATAACCTAACTTCATGGAATAACCAAGGAAACTCGATTTATGGTTAGAACCTCCTTTAAAGAAAATAAATACCATTTCAAAACTTCAAAAATATTCTAAGTATATTTCTTAAAAATTACGGCAAAGTGTCCCCTATTTTTTGGACTATCCCAATTTACATGTCAAACCCAAGTCACAATATATATACTCAAGTACCGCCTGGATCTCCTTATCCAACCATAATTAAAACTATTTACCAGTTATACAGGATTAAACTACATAATAACTAACAAGCATCATTCTATTACTATTGCATCAATTCCCATGAACATTAAATCATACATTCATCTCTCTGCCTTCATATACTAATTACATTGGTCCAATACGATCTCCTTATTTCCACGAAATTTCCTAATACAATTCTTTGAAGCAAATACATGAGATTTAAACGTATATGTATATATATATATATATATATGATTACCTCTATAAATTAAAATAATAAAATTTACTCATTTCTTTCAATGCATTCTTCAAGATCCCAACATTTGCTTACTCTTCTTTTAGTAAAACCTGAAAAAAATTTGGATACATATAACCTAAGCCGAATGTCGTAGAATAAGACTAATAATAGTGCAATGCATGATTTGTGAGGTGTGAATGACATGCTATAATGCATTCCTAATCAAGTCATGTTTATAACCCATTTTTGTTCGTCACCTCTTCATTCTTTATTTACTTAATCTTTACTCTTTCTTATTAAATCATTAAACATATTTTCATTATTTTCACCATTGATTGAAGTTCTACACTCACCCAATATGAATATTGATTTATTCTCTTATTTATCCCATTCTATTTCACTCGTCTTGCATTCCTTCAAATTATCTTTGTTCCCGTTTCATTTCCATTCTCTTTGGTTCGTTTTCCAACATTTAGACTTACATCTTCATAAATGTTTTTCACTTCTCTTTCTATTTCCTCATTCTTATTAGACTCATTACTCAATCTTATTCAATCATTGTCATTCTTTTATTTTCCATTCTTTTCTTCTCTTGACATAACTCACAATTTCTCTTTATCTGTTATATAATCATTAATTTTCTTTTCCATTCTTCAATTTCTTATTCACATTTCACTTTTATTTCGTTAATCAAAGCACTGATCCGACGTCGGGTGCAGCTTATAGAAATCCCTCCCAATTTTCTCAATAGGCTACACGAAACCATTGGGTAATAGATAGCTTTATAACTCACCACGACACAATCACTTTACAGGGGCTAACCCGAGGGAACACGGTACCCATCTTGCGCAAGTTTTCGGTCTTTCACCGCGGATCTGTGCAAACCCAACTTAATCACATCCACATCAATCATTCTCGACTCAATATTTGATTAATCATATAAGTGGTCATTAATCAATCGGGAGTCCATCTCCCCAATTCAATTTCACATTCACGTAATAGTCCTTCTCATTCACATTTGTTACATCATTCTGTTTTCGATCCCATATTATCAATAAACACAATTATTACATTCTTTTATTTCAGCTTCATATCATTAATTCCCAAATCAAGTTTCACATTTTCTCATTTCAATAATATAAATTTCATATCATGTCCTGTATTTGCATATCAACGACTTATTAACCATGTAACTTCACAAGTAAGATTAATAACGTTCTAAATTTCTCAGCTCTCTTCACTTAACATATCACATCAATTCACTCATTTTGATTCCCCTATTTAATTCAACAAGTTTCAACTATAAATCCATCATGGTCTTCCTTTCACCAACTAATTTCAAACTATTTCATTTTAGTCATTTATTTAACCACAACTTTTTAGTTACATATATGTCCACGACCTTCCAAATCCTTACCAATTAAACCAGGAACTTAACTTATTAATATACTAGTTATGGAGTATCGCCAACATTTTAATCATCCAGGTCATATCCCTTTACTCATTGTCTTTATCTTGCTTTTGCTACACCCAATAATGTGCTACTGTTTCAATGCTACCCATTGTTCATAGTATCTTATAGCTTAAATTAACATGTTTAGCAGTTACTTACCGCATATACTCCAAGTTGTAAAACAATTCTGATATGCAAACCATGAAGGTATTGTGAAGTTCATAGTCATCCAAACCACATAAATAAACCATAAATTTATTTCAACAAGCTACCAAGTTCAACTTATTCACAAAGTCCCAAACTAACATCCATACATCTCACATTCACAATTTATTCAATTCTTATAAGCCAATTCAATTGACATAATACTGAATTAGGCAATCTATACATAAGTTGATTTCTTAATTTAGAAAATCCAATTTTTTTCTCTTACATATCCTAATTCCACTTCATAGTTATTCCTATTCAATTATTTATTCAATTCAAGTGAAAGATACTTGAGGTTCCAAGGCTTTAGCTACCCATCTAATGTCCACATTAAGCATCCATACTACCCAATAAATAAGTCTTAATTATAACAAGAAGTCAGCCATTCTTCTATATTTCCCAATTACACCAATTACTAAATTCACCCACTTCAAGTATTCGCAATTCTTAACCTCAGTATTAATTTATCCATCCAAGTGTTCTATACTAATTTGGTGTTTAGACTCACCCGCCCATTCATGGACTAAACCCAAGTTCTCTTAATCCAACAAGAAAAATGATGAGCTACGAGGATACAAATTTCAACATCGTACTTAGATTCAAGTATTTATTATCCAATCTCAAGTCTTAATCCTCCATATATAGATATTTCCACTCCAAGAGGCCCTAATTTCCCAATCTTGTTCATTCTCCATGAATTCAATAAAACCCTATCACCTACCATGGGAATTATGTGCACCAAGTCGCAATTCTTGCAAACCAGTCCTGAATTAAATTTTCAATTTATAATTTGTCAAGTAACTTGGGTCAAGCCTTTTTATTACTAGTTTCATAATCCAACTTATTACTCAAGTGTCAAGAATTAAATCAATTGCATGTAAGTTAACTAGGTTTTAAGGAATCAACGAAATCTTGATTTAAATCATGACTCCAACTCTAAAATCCACCCTTCATTTAATAGTACCATCACAATCACTATTCTTGTGTTCCACTTCTAGCATATCAGACATTTATCATAAATTTTAACCTAGCATTCTACCGACTAACTAGATGGTTGCTTAGTTACTTAAATCATTAAGGTATCATGGGATTAATACTCAAAATCAACACAAATTCAAGCAAACCACTGTAATTAGTCAGAATCTTACCTCGAATAGTTTGGATGCCTCAAGATTTCATCAAGAATGCCTCCCTGAAGTCTCGGCCAATTTGAACTTTTTGCTTCAGGTATTTCGGCCAGTTTGAGTTTTTGCCTCTTGATGCTTCAAAAACATTCCCCTCTATTATGCGTCTCTCAATCCTCCTTTTAACGTCTCCAATTTTCGCCAAACCTTAGCTTCGGCTATCTTCGAATCCAGCTCCTTGGGCTTTAAATTAATCCTTGTATAGCCTCCGATATGATGTTTAACCTCCTCAGTTTGAGAGATCAGAAGATATTTGATCCATTTCCAAAGCTTAAAACTTCATCCAGGGCAGAGATGAGAGAGAAAAATAACACGAAGAAGAACAAGGGTGATGTATCTTGGTGGTGGAGCTAAAGTGGGGCCGCCGAAGGGGGTGGATGGGGATGGCGGCGCCGGCGGTCACGGAGATGGGGCAAGGGAGGCGTCGCGGTAGCGTGATCGCACATTGCGCGCTCTGTTTCTCTCTTCTCTCTCCAAGATGGCCTACGGTGATAGTTTCGAGCCTGATTAGGCGGAGAAAACCCTTCTTTTATGCATTACTCTTCTCCCTTTCGAGAGTTCTAGAAGTCTCTCATGGAATCAAGAACGAAAAAACAAAGAAAGAGGAAGGCGACCACAAATGCAGGGAGAGAACCTTCGGGTCTGTTGGGTTTGTTTCATATTTCGTTTTTTTGTTCTCCTGAAACTAGCCACAAGTTATTATCTCGGTGTCACGACACACCAATCACATATATTATGTACTATTAATCCTCCAAAATTAAACCGTTAATTTTAAGCATTCTAAAAGAATTAATCAATTAACCAAAAAAACACGTATCAGGTCTCCACAACCTCCCTCCCTTGGGGAATTTCGTCCCCAAAATTTAAAACTAGTTCTCGAAACTAAAAGTGTCTCCATTGATTTCACACTTATCCAAGATCACGAAATTAAATCCACCTGATGCATTCTTCATGACCACGAAGTTGTCCAAAGTAACATTCTTCACTAGCGGAGATCTTTTCTCCCAGTCCTTTTATATTTCTCACAAATCTCTTGCCTACTCACAACTAAGAGGTAGCACCAAATTCAGAACTTCCATGCATTATTTACCGTCAACTATATTCAAAGCAGAACCCAATAGCGATCTCCTTTATACCGACTCGTTTTCTTTTTATTGATTCCTAGCAACTCAAAACTCAATATCTTCTCGACAACACTTTTTCTTACAATCATAATCATTCGAATACAATACTACCCGACAGTTAAGAAGGTCATTTTTAAAATTCAAAGCAATTCCTCATTCCTCATCTCTCACAGCAAATCACTACTTAGAGAAGAGTCAAAAATGACCTTATATGTTGGGTTTAACATGGCAATGCATCCAACACATCAACTGGCTCACTAGCAACGAAGAAACTCTCAGCTTCTGGCTTAACCCCATATTCAAATTGAATAATTAAATTGTTACATACATTCCTGACAGCGCCGTCATACCAGATAGCTACATTACGAATGACAACCATTCAATGTATGAATAAAGTTCCAGGTCCCACCAAACCCCCAGATGGACAAACAAAATCTTCTCAGGCAGAAATATAATAAATCATCTCTCGATCCAATCACCAATCCAAATTTCTCAATTTTGTAAAAGTCGCAAAAGGGGTACTCATTCTTGAAAAGTGAAACCCTATCCTTAACTCCCATATTAATCCTTTAATTACCTTTGTAGTTACAAAAATTAAATTTCTTAAGATCACTTACTGTCTAGCTCTCAAAATGCTCAAGTCGCATAGTTATTACTCCCCTTGTCTATCCCATCTCTAGATACACTGCTTAAAAACAAAGTCTATCAATAAACAAAACATCTATTTTCAATGCCCTATTAACACCGGGATATAATCATCGTACTACACACCAAGATGTTCAACGCTTAACTCCTAAGTTCGGATATCTAGCCTTCAACGAATATCGGGTCGTATTACCACGACCCATATCATAACATCAACCACAGCCTTACTCTGGTTTCGAGAACATAATTTCTAAGCAAATAGAATATAATCCTCATATAATTCAAATTAACGTTTTACCTCCTAAGGGTGTTCAGGCTGAGCCTCTTTCTTTCAACATTTAAGAATCATACAGACATGTTAATTATAGTCAACACAACACACTATCTATACACCATTGCCTTACTTTTCCTTACCAAATCAGGTTTATATACAGACGCCTCTTATTTTCTGTCCAACACGCCATTAATCTACATGGTCTTTTACGTATTACCTCCCAAGGTGATATTTAAATGCTCAATTGGTAACCAATAAGCAAATGTAACTAACGACTGATGATCTTTCCACCAACCTCCAATCTTAATCCAGCAGGATGGTTCGTCTTCTAACATATTCACTATCCGTTCGTACGAACTAAAATTTCTGTGAAAGTTTCCATAACCTAGACCATTCACTTTAACATTCAAGAATCACACGAACATTTTAGTCATAATCAAACACAATACATCATCATGCACACACATACCGAAGAGGATCGTTAGGAATGACGCGCCAATCCGGGTAACTAATCTAGATTTCGCATAAAAAAATGTCAGCCAAACGCTTTTCTATTTCAAACCCCAAAATAGTTAACTGGACGTCGAAAGGCAAGTCATATCACTCCCAAGATTCAACCTCCATGCACATATAAACACATAGCACGCGCAAGATAATTCAGTCGCAAATCCATACAAGCATACAATTCATGCCGTGTAATGGTGCCTATAATCATCAAACAATTCACACAAAGACTATTATCACCCACAGCTCATAGGTATTCGAATCTAGAGCTCTAATACCATTCTGTCACGCCCCAGTCCCCGGATCACATGAACCCCACTTGATAACCTAACTTTTTGGAATAACCAAGGAAACTCGATTTATGGTTAGATCCTCCTTTAAAGAAACGAAATTCCATTTCAAAACTTCAAAAATATTATAAGTATATTTCTTAAAAATTACGGCAGAATCTCCCCTATTTTTTGGACTATCCCAAATTTACCTGTCAAACTCAAGTCACAATATATATACTTAGGCACCGCCTGGATCTCCATGTCCAACCACAATTAAAACTATTTACCAGCTATACAGGATTAAACTACATAATAACTAACAAGCATCATTCCATTATTATTGCATCCATTCCCATGAACATTAAATCATACATTCATCTCTCTGCCTTCGTATACTAATTACACTGGTCCAATACGATCTCCTTATTTCCATGAAATTTCCCAATACAATTCTTTGAAGCAAATACATGAGATTTAAACATATATATATGATTACATCTATAAATTAAAATAATAAAATTTTCTCCTTTCTTCCAATGCATTCTTCAAGATCCCAGCCTTTGCTTACTCTTCTTCTATTAAAATCTGAAAAAAATTTGAATACATACAACCCGAACCGAAGGTCGTAGGATAAGACTAATAACAGTGCAATGCACGATTTGTGAGGTGCGAATGACATGCTATAGTGTATTCCTAATCAAGTCATGTTTATAACCCCTTTTTTTTCGTCACCTCTTCATTCTTTATTTACTTAATCTTTACTCTTTCTTATAAAATCATTCAACATATTTTCAATATTTCCACCATTGATTGAAGTTCTACACTCACCCAATATGAATATTGATTTATTCTCTTATTTCTCTCATTCTATTTCATTCGTCTTGCATTCTTTGAAATTATCTTTCTTCCCGTTTCATTTCCATTCTCTTTGGTTTGTTTTCCAACATTTAGACTTGCATCTTTATAAATATTTTTCACTTCTCTTTCTATTTTCTCATTCTTATTAGACTCATTACTCAATCTTATTCAATCATTGGCATTCTCTTATTTTCCATTCTTTTCTTTTCTTGACATAACTCACAATTTCTCTTTATCTGTTATATAATCATTAATTTTCTTTCCCATTCTTCAATTGCTTATTCACATTTCACTTTCATTTCATTAATCAAAGCACTGATACGAAGTCAGGTGCAGCTTACAAAAATCCCTCCATATTCCCCCAATAGGCTACGCGAAGCCATTGGGTAATAGATAGCTCTATAACTCACCACAACACAATCACGTCCATTTTACAGGGGCTAACCCGAGGGAACACGGTATCCATCTTGCGCAAGTTTTTAGTCTTTCACCACAGAGCTGTGCAAGTCCAACTTAATCACATCCACATCAATCATCCTCGGTTCAATATTTGATTAATCATACAAGTGTTTATTAATCAACCGAGAGTCCATCTCCCCAATTCAATTTCGCATTCACGTAATATTCCTTCTCATTCACATTTGTTACATCATTCTGTTTTCGATCCCATATTATCAACAAACACAATTATTACATCCTTCTATTTCAGCTTCCATATCATTAATTCCCAAATCAAGTTTCACATTTTCTCATTTCAATAATATAAATTTCATATCATGTCCTGTATTTGCATATCAACGACTTATTAACCACGCAACTTCACAAGTAAGATTAATAACGTTCTAAATTTCTCAACTCTCTTCACTTAACATATCACATCAATTCACTCATTTTGATTTCCATGTTTAATTCAACAAGTTTCAACTATAAATCTATCATGGTCTTCCTTTCACCAACTAAATTCAAACTATTTCATTTTAGTCATTTATTTAACCACAACTTCTTAGTTACTTATATGTCCACGACCTTCCAAATCCTTACCAATTAAACCAAGAACTTAACTTATTAATATCTGGTTAACTAGTTATGGAGTATCGCCAACATTTAGTCATCCAGGTCATTTCCCTTTACTCATTGTCTTTATCTTGCTTTTGCTACACCCACTAATGTGCTCTGTTTCAATGCTACTCATTGTTCATAGTATCTTATAGCTTAAATTAACGTGTTTAGCAATTACTTACCTCATATACTCCAAGTTGTACTACAATTCTGATATGCAAACCATGAAGGTATTGTGAAGTTCATAGTCATCCAAACCACATAAATAAATCATAAATTTATTTCAACAAGCTACCAAGTTCAACTTATTCACGAAGTCCCAAACTAACATAGGACTACAAGTGATGATAAATTGAAGCAAACTAAATATTACTCAGCCATTGTTGTAAGAGTGGAAGACTTCTGGAAAAAAAAAGTATAAAAATACATAGGACTACAAGTTAGACAATTGAATAAAAAATTAATTTTTGGATCATTTTGATTACTTATGACAACTAAATAGATTATAAATATCAGGGCAGTGTTTGGTCAAAAATTGTGGTGGGCCGAGTGGCAGTAGAAATTACCATACTGATATTTTAGGACCAAAGAGCCACAAGCAATGGTGTTTGTGAAGATTTGAACAACAAGTTTAACCCATTAACAACTATTAGTACAAAAATGAAACGGAAAATAACAAAATTGCAAAAGATACTTACCCATTAGCTACAAAGCTTCTTTTGTAGTTTAGCCATGATCAATACTGTCTTCACATGGATCCAATCATTTATGTGGCCCAAGAACTTGAAATAGGCATGTCTACACTTACTGTTAAGAATCATAGTGCCAAAGATTCCCCAAAATCCAAGGATGAAACCAAAGCCCATGCTAACATAAAATTCGAGATTAATCCACCCATCCTCATCATCTTGATTCATTTCATCTTTGCCATGACCAATAATTGAAAGTTCTGCAGGTATTTCTTCTCCTGGGCACTTTTCTGGAATTGAAAGCCCACAAAGTTCAGGATTCCCAGAATATGCAGCGACCTCCAAGGTTTGCAATTGTGCGCCTGATGGGATTTTTCCTAACAAATTGTTATTTGACAAGTCCAACTTGCCAAGAAAACTTAGATTAGCAAGGCTCGTAAGAATTTTTCCAGAAAGCCTATTCGTTGACAAGTTAAGAGATTCCAACATTTTCATCTGACCAATCTCTTCAATGATTTCTCCACTCAAATAATTTCTCGATAGGTTCAAGGAACCCAGCCCTGCAAGACTCCCAACTTGTTTTGGAATCTTTTCAACTAATTTTTTCCTTGAAAGATCAATGGTTTTTAGTAGTCCTAGATTATTTGTGCATTCCCTCTCTTGTCCTTTCCATTGCACCAGTGCATTGCCAATATAGCGGAGTTCAGTCCCCCCCAATTCTACCATGCCATCGTAATTTGTAGCAATAAAACTGTAGTTGAAAAAATTTTCTGCAGCCGAACTATCACTTTGAACCAAAGCAGTTAAACTTTCAAAACAAGGTATGTTTCCCGATAAATCATTTTGAGAGAGGTCCAAGATTTGAATACGGCTAAGATTACATATGAGTTGAGATATGCTTCCATTGAACTCATTGGAGCGTAGACTAAGAACAATTAAGCTTGTTAGGTTTCTCCTAATCCATGATGGTACTTCTCCTGTGAACCTATTTCCTTCGAGGTCAATAATCTTTAACTGTGTGCATCCCTTTAGAGGAGGCAATTTCCCAGAGAAATTATTGCTGCGCAATTGCAAAGCTTGAAGATCTTATAGAGAGCCCATTGAGCTAGGAACTTTCCCGGACAAATTGTTGTTTGCCAAACTAATAATGAATAGTTTTGGGAATTGCGCCCATCAGTCTGGAAGCTCCCCTGATAGTAAGTTATTTGACAAGTCAATATAACTTAGCATCCCACCATTAATTGCGCAGAGGAAAGAAACTGAGCCCAAAAACTTATTTTTGGAAAGATTCAAAAATGTAACATTAGGAGGAATTGGTGGTATCGGACCATCGAAATGATTAGAACTTAGATCTATAACACAACCTGCAGGAAAACTTCAATGATAAATCAGGCAACGAGCCAGTGATCTGGTTATGAGAGAGATTTAGATTAACCAATCCCATTGATCCATCCCAGAACCAACTAGGAACATTTTTTGAAATTCCAGCGGAAGAGAGATCAATATCATCTAATAGATTTTGATTTTGAAGCCATTTTGGGAAATGAGGTCCCAACTTGCAAGACTGCAAACTTATGATACGAAGTTTGAATGGAGGGACCCAATCAGAACTAAAGTTAAAAGTCAGTCGGGAATTAAAAGAGATGTCCAACTCCGATAGACGAGAGAGATTAAGGAGGTGGGCTTCGGAGATTATGCCTTCAAATGAATTGTAAGAGGCACCAAAAAACCTCAACTTGGAAAGTGTTTCGATACTTTTGTCAATCCCAATCAACTGATTGTTGTCTACCCGTAAATTTATCAATGAGGGAAACACTGTAAGGTCAGGCAACGAACCAGTCAGGCGATTGCCGCCCAATTGCAAATATTACAATGAGTTGTTCACTCCAAACAAGTTTTGAAGAAATTCATGCAGCTGTTCTGTTATATTCTTATAGTTCAGATACAAGGTTTGTAAACGACTTAAATTCACAAACGATATTGGAAGGCCACCTTCAAGTTGATTGCCAAGAAGTTTCAGATCTGTGAGGGAAACCATGTTTCCAAAGGCATTAGGAATCAAACCTTTTAATTGATTACGTGAAAGGTTAATAGAAAAAACGCTGCTACTGAAGTTGGACAACCAACCGAATATTGAAGAAGATAGGCAATTACCATAGAGATCAATGACATGAAGGGACGAATAAGAATTGAAATGAGGTGATGGAGGAGTGACATCCGAAAGGCTACAAGAGCTGAAGTGAAACTTTTCCAGGAGAGGGAGATTGTTGACAGATTGAGCCCAATCAATTTCCGTGCTGAGATTAACATTAGAAAGGTCCAGGGAACTTAATAAAGAAAGATGAGAAAGCCACTCAAGGTTTTCGCCATTCAAATAGTCATTGTATCCAAGATCAAGGTAGCACAAGTTAGAAAGGTTCATCAACTGATGAGGAATCGAACCAGAAAAATAAGCCCACGAAAGATCTAGGTGTTGTAAACTACTCAAGGAACCAATAAACTCCGGGATTGGAATCCCTGTAAAGTTATTTCCGCTGAGGTCCAAGTACTTCAGATTCTGCAATAGAAGCAGGGAAGGGCTGATCTTACCTCTCAGATACGAATAACCGACGTCGAGAGAATACGGTACCGGAAGATCGAGCACGATTACGTGACCGGTAAGGTTGTCGCATCAAACGCCTTTCCAATTGCAGCAATTGTTGTTGTGTTCTTTGCTACCCCAAGAAGAGAGGCAGCCATAATCATCAATGAGAGCTGCTTTAAACTGGAGGAGAGCATCTCTCTCTCTGTATCTATGCAACCAAGAGCGAGATTTAAGAATGGTAAAAGCACAAAAACGAACACAAGAATTTGAAAAATCCTTTCGCTTGCGGGCATTTTTACGACCAGGATGAGTATAAACATGGAATGGCCTATTGTGCAGAATAACTAATTTTTTAAATACAAGTTCCGCCCAAAAATGCCAAAATGTATTCAGTACTGGAAGACTTGGGGAATGGAATCAAAGGAAGACTTGAGGAAGACCTGGGGAATTAAAGGAAGACATCAATGGTTGTCACTTGTCACTGTTTGAAGACTTAGAGTCTTTCTTTTTCAAAATTCTTCAACTTATGTTTGTTTGACTAAGTTGTTTTTTTTTTTTTTTAAGTTTTTGGCTTAAAAGCCTCTTTAAAAGGCTACTTGCTTGGCCTCTTTTTGTAGTTACTTAATTTTTTTTACATCTTTTTATATTTATTTTTTTACAAAAAAGTTAAAGAGCCAAAAAGCCTATAAAAAAAGCTAGTCGCTTTATTTCGGAGAATTTTTCATTTTGTTTTCATTTTTTTATATTTTCATTTAAATTTTTTATTTTTTTGGTTACGTGTGATGAAAAATTTCTAAAAAATATACTAATTAGGGCTAAATTTGAAAAAAGTTCACTAAGAAAGAAAAAAATAAAAAAATCCAAAAGGCCTCGTTAAGTTAGATTTTTTTGTCTTATATGAATTTTTTTAAAGTTTTGATAAAAAAATTTATTTTTCTGTTTTCTCATGACGGGTGGAATCTAAAAAGTATACCCATTTAAATTAATGTTAAAATTTTTTTACTAAAAACAAATAAAAATTTGTTAAAAAAAAGCTAGTCCACACAAGCTCAATAGCTACGCCAATTGAACTACTATATTTTTTGGACGACTATTGACTAAGCAAATGGAGCTCGGCTCAATTCTTAACTTGCTTTCTTTGATTCGTTAGCCCCAATTGCGAGGTATGGGATTGACCCATTGATGATGACCACAAAGCTTAGTCAAATAGAATCGAGTTGTGTTTATTAATGCTTCGGTCAAATCAAGCAGGCAATATCGATACGAGTGAATATGCGTTAGAAAGGTCAATCTCTCCCTTAAAACACCAAAAAGACTTAACCGAACATCTAATAGCCTGCCTTCTATCAAGTTGGCAAAGGTAAGAAGCTCATAACATATTACCACGAGGTTTCAAAATTGTTATAAAACATGTGAAATATTTCTACAGTTATCAAATATTTATTTCTGAAGGATACATGTCATACATAAAGTTTTTAAATAATTTTTTGAGAAAATACTATTTTTATTAAAAATATATAGCATGCAAAATCACTCACCTGAATCCAACAACGTATTACATGCAATAAACAAAAAAAATATATAAAAGGAACGTCATTCTGAATTATACAATTATAAAAGACTACTATTAATTAATGTTCAAATCAAACAATATGTATTTGCTACGCAAACCCCCATTAAAATTTCATTCGTATTAGTTTTTGTCACGCTCTCGCTTTCGAGGCGCGTGAACCTCACATGATAATTCAACTTTACAGAATAACTGAAGAAACTCCTTTTTATAAAACCCAATTTTATGGTTAAAATCTCCTTTAAAGAAAATAAATTCCTTTCCAAAACTTTAAAAATATTCTAAGTATATTTCTTAAATATTTCGGCAGAGTTTCCTCAGTTTTTCGGACTATTCCAAATTTTTTGTAAACCTGCCAAATTCAAACAATTATTTATACTCAGGCACCGCCTGGATCTCAAGTCCCAAAATACAATTAAAACTATTTACTCGCAGCAATCTCCATTTCATCTTATGTACACTCATTTACCAAATGAAAGTCCACAATATTCCAAAAATGTACATGCTTCTCAACCATGTATTATACATCTAAAACTTAATTCATTCTTCACAATTATTATAGTCATCCATGAGATACTTTTCTTTTCATTATACATTTCAAAACATAAGTCTTATAAACATCAACTCAAAATATCACTACATATGTATAATTCTCGCATTCTTTCAACGATTTCTAATACCTTTACAAATTATAACACAAACGATTTACAATTTTTGAGTTACAAAGCATAAACATCCTTCCCTTTTTTCTTTTTTTAAAGTAACATAATTCAACCAAAACATATAAGTTTGGTTCCACATTCACCTATATGTTTCCAATTTTTTTATTATATCCCAAAGATGAAAACATTAATTTTCTCACTCAGGAATTGAATCGATTATCATAAGTTTAATGCAACATAATCATATAAGCTAGAAATTTTACCAAGATTTTATCAAACCTTGAGATCAAGTTCAAATTTTGACTAATTCATACTTTGGCAAGTTATATAATTTAAATAACTTCACAAGTGTCTCAATTTCACATTCTATCAAATTTTCATGCAACCTAATTAATAAATATGAAAACACACTAGGGTCTTGTCAAAGATATCAAATCCTTAAATTAAATTAACCCAAATTATCCCATTAATTAAATTATCTTGAAACCACAAACACAACTAAACCAACTTTAGTGTTCTTATATCAATTTTCCCATATCTTAGAATTTAATTGTGAATCCAATTCTAGATCCATAACTTACTAGTAAATAGCCCAAGTAACCCATTTGTTTTATCCGTCTCTCTTAGTCCGTGTATTTACTACTTAAATTCGATTTGTACACATTTTTCCCAAATCTTTACATTAAATCAAAAAAAAAACTCCTCTATAAATTCCTAAAATTTCAAGTTGCAAGCTCCAAACAACCACTAGGGGTTTCTATTTTATTTCTATCCTCAACTAATCCCAACCTCAATTCCACAAAACCAAACTCAATAACCATGCATGAAATCATGTTTTTACGGTTGATTTTATCAAATAATATATTTTTTCACTAATTATTATGTTATTTTCTATCTTCTTTCAAGATATGTATTGTTATTTTTATTTAATATTTAATATTTAGTCAAATCAAGACTGTTAAATATTTTAATTTAGGATCAAAGAATAACATATTAAAATATTATGATAATCGAGTTAAATTACACCTTGATCTTATTAATTAATTACTTAAACTTTTATCTTTTTATCACTTAATTTCTATCAATATCTGATGATCATAGTTTCATCAAAATAATTCTAAAATTAAATTTTACATGTTGAAAAATATAAGAATATACTACTTCTATAATTAAAAATTAAAACATTTAGTGAGAGGTCCCATTGTTTAAAAATTAATATCTTTCATAAAAACAAAGATAGAATCATAACTTTACCCAAAAGAAAAAAAATGCATTGTCAAGGTCATAAAAACCATACCACAATTGTCACGTTCAATACAAGTCTCCGCTTTAATGAGTCAATAGGCAAGTCAATGGAAATTTTGTGAAAAATGTGTTAAAATTAGTGCGTTCTCGAGCCTCTAAAGCATTTGGCATAGCTAAAATTAATAGTTTATAAATTGTAAGATGTAATAGAAGATGTAAGTATTTGATAAATATGTTAATTTATAGTTGGAATTAGTTATTTATAAAAAAAATTAATTATAATTTATAACAAAAGTTATAGGTGTTTAGAAAATATTGTACTTTATTGCTAAAATTAGTAGCATAAAATTAAAAATTACTAGTAGCTTTAGCGAACACCCCCAATTATGAACTTTGATGGTGACCGGTCTCACGACGTATTTGTCAAGGTAACGCCTAGTTTTATTATGTTTTTCTTTAATTTGTTTGAAATTTTTGTTAGGCTATTTGTGATAGCTTCTTTTGTATATATTTATGTGTAACCTTGTAAAAATAAAATAAAAAAATCCCATGAAAAATGATTTTAGGAACTTGGTATGAACAAAATAATGACTTTTTCTGTTGAAGTTGGGGGTAAGACAGTGATGTTATATGGGAGTTGTCACGATCCAAACCTGTAGCGCCCCGTCTCCAAAATAATAAAGTCTGAATATACAATTTAAATCTTTGCCTTTAAACCATCCATTTATGTCCAAACTCCTTTAGGAATAACTTATTTTTAAACATTTATTAGCAAACACACCAAGCGAACCCCGCTCGAGCGGTCAGGTACCCGAGACCTCATTTTCCAAAACTGTAAAAAAAAAATTCTTCTAAGGCTGAGAATAACAACAATTTCTTCTCCTTCATAGAACAAAAATTCAAACTCTTAAATAAGATCTTACATACTCATAGAAACTTAAATTATCCATCCTTTTCATGAAAAACTAAGATTCCAACTTCATTAACAAAGATCATCATAAATGGGAGTTAAAGCATTCAACCATTATACAATAAACGGCCTCACATGCATACACAACATGAATACATTGCTCTAAGGTCTTACAACACGGTATTCTACCCCTCAATTACAATGTTCCAAACATTCCAAAATAAAATATTACATGTTTACAATTCCATTTTCTCAAAACTGATTATCCGACAGAAATACAACTCTACTCACACAACGCCAAGGGTCCAACGACCATCACATTAGCCCAGAATCTTCTTCCCACTATCACCTGAAATGTTGTTAAATAACATAAGTTGAAACTCGTAGGAACAAGACTAACCTCGAATATATATACATGATATATGAGGATGGTTATGCAAGGTGCACACATAAGTTTAATCAAAACATATTGTTTATTCCAAACAAACTTCCAATGCATAACCATATTTCATAAAAGAAGGATCATAGTCCATGTTTCTTAGTTTCCATGAAATCATCCAATTTACCATTCTTAATTAACCAAACACGTTTTACCCTTTTTAGTCAACCCAACACATTTTCACATTTTACCATCTTCTCTATTTCATCAATTGAGGTTTCACCAACCCCATTTCTTTCATCATTATCCATAAGCCCAACATGTTTTACTATTTTTATTGAATTTTCAAAATAAAGTTTTACTAACCCGATCATTTACAACACACACCAACATATGCCAACACACACATCTTGTGGGCACTTTTCACATTTTACCAATTTATGGTTCAAAACATAGGCACCAGCGTCGGACAAGCATATAGACCTCGTAGCGTTACACTCAGCCCAGCCACACAGGTCCCCATGAGGTAACGGAACGTTCTATACCCCGACACGACTACGTCCTTTCCTAATTGCTAGCCGGCGGGCAGAGAACCCAATCTGCACAGTTTTTCGGTCTTTCACCGAGGAGCAACTCGTGCCCAACCTTAAAACGATCCCATGGATCTAGAAATCGGTCTATTTTAACATATCATAAAACAACACACACATGCGAGTCCAACCCCAAAGGTTCCTCTCACTAAATCCATATCATATACACGCGAGTTCAACCCTAAAGATTCCTCTCGCTAAACCCATATCATATGCACACGAGTCCAACCCTAAAGGTTCCTCTCACCAAACCCACATCATTATATACTTCCCTTGTTCACATTTTTATTGTTTTCAGAGTTTAAACCCAAATTAACCATCATACGGTTTCAAATTTCACTAATTCATTGGTTTTACTCAACAAAAATCCACACTTTTCGGCTTGATATTAACACGTGTCACATGAGTCTATGAAATTAAGTTCACAATAGGTTATAATAACCCCCAATTTAACTATTAATCAAGTCAATTTCATCATACGAATGCATCAAACCCAAAACCCCTAAATTCTCATGGTTTTAATCCAAACCCAAACCCTAACTTCTCATTTCTCAATCCAACCTCAATTAATGATATCATCAAGATAAATACGTGTTAAATTTCTCATATGTTAGAACTAGGCAACCCAAGAGGGGGTGAATTGAATCTTTAGAAAAGGCAATAGTAATTTAAAAACTTTTTTCGAAAATCTTTTAATATAGAAATAAAGTAAGATATGCCGATATATAACCAATGCAAATATTAAAAGATGAGGGATAGAGAAATAGAGCCAGACACCAGGAATTTATAGTGATTCGGATTTATCCTAGCCTACATCCACTCCTCAAGATCTCCCTTGAGTATTTTCACTATTCAGAATACTTTCAAGCGTATTCCAAGCCTTTACAAACTTCAAGATTCCACTTGAGCTATCTGAATGTTTACGGGCACATTCACAAGCCTGTTACAGCTTCAAGAAGATTCTACAAAAACAAGCCCCCATTTTTTTCTAATCTCTCTTGAACTCTTCTTTGATGAGTTTCACTCACTCACTCAAAGGGTAAAGGGTGACTCACCCTTGATTACAATAAATGAGATGTAACAAATGAAGAACGATCACTCTCTTTATAAGATTGATTTACAATCAATGAAATGGTAAAGAGAGATGAGGAATAAGAACAGGAGTTGCAGCAATAAATATGAGCTTGATGATTTCTGAGATGGATTGGAGTAATAGAATAGTAAATACAAGTCTCTCTCTCTTAAATGCTGAGAGGTAACTCTTTATATAAGTTCTTGTGAATTCTTGACCGTTGGAGGTAGGTGGGGGCAATAAATGCCAAAAATCAAATCGTTGAGTCCAATCCAGAAATTGGTCCATTTTACCATATCATAAAACAACACACACATGTGAGTCCAATCCCAAAGGTTCCTCTCACTAAACCCATATCATATACACGCGAGTCCAACCCTAAAGGGTCCTCTCGCCAAACCCACATCATTATATACTTCTCTTGTTCACATTTTTATTTTTTTTAGAGTTTAAACCCAAATTAACCATCATACGGTTTCAAATTTCACAAATTCATTGGGTTTACTCAACAAAAACCCACACTTTTCGGCTTGACATCAACATGTGTCGCATGAGTCTATGAAATTAAGTTCACAATAGGTTATGATAACTCCCAATTTAACCATTAATCAAGTCAATTTCATCATACCAATGCATCAAACCCAAAACCCCTAAATTCTCATGGTTTTAATCTAAACCCAAACCCTAACTTCTCATTTCTCAATCCAACCTCCATTAATGATATCATCAAGATTAATACGTGTTAAATTCCTCATTGATTCAAGATTAAACCTCCATTATCACTAAACTTCAATTTAAAGCTTGAAAAACACAAATCTCATGCTTTTATGTTCACAAATTTGAAAAGACAACACATATCGCAAAAATATTCAAAGAGAGTTTTAGATCCTACCTCATTGACGTTCAAACAACTTGGATCCAACCCCAACAAGCTCCAATCGTCCAAATTTCTAACCCGACCGCGAAAGGAAAGTTTTCAACGCCAAGCTTGAACCTTCAACGGCAACTACTCAAGGTGGATGCAAGAGATCTCCTTAAGAACGGCCAAGAATGCCCCAATAATCCTCCAAACATAAACCCTAGCCTTCACTCCTCCTTAGGGAGAGAGAGAAAAGAAAAGAATGGGAAGAAAAAGCCCCACATGACCTTTTTAAAGATTCTACTCTGCGACAATCCGCTCGATCAAACCCCTACCACTCGAGCGGTCCCCTCCTCCAGAACCTCTCGGCCACTTGTCCGCTCGAGCAGTCTCCCCACCGCTCGAGCGGTCAACATATAAAACTAAACCGAACAGAAGCTGCCCAAAACTGAACCCAAGCACAAGCCAAACACGCCTTGCAACGATGCTCTCATACACTACACGATCCATGGCCCTTACCATTCATCATTAAATGATCAAAGTTTGAAATTTTTCAGCACTTTTCTCAACCCAACGGAGGTCCCATAACGAGTTTTAATAAATTTCTGAAAATAAAAAAAGACCGGATCACTACAAAACCCAGGTTGGTGAATTAACCCCAGAACTTACCATACATAAACCATAGCCATAGGTAATGCCCAATAAATAAGAAAATATTGTACGTATCATTCAAAAGATTTAACAGAATAAACTAAGTTCCAGAATTACATATCCAGGTTTACCACATATGTTTAAAGTAACATACATTCAACATTAACTATCCCTTTCATTACATCACTTTTCTTAGTTTAATGTACAATAAATAAATAAAAAAGACAACAAAGACATCATAGCTCCATCTACTGGCCCTTTCCAAAAGCATCCATAACTTTGGTGTCACCCCGCTCTTCGGAACCAGAAATGGTTTGACATATATTGTAACACCCTGACCCTTCACATGGTAACGATATTGTCCGCTTTAGGCAAAAGCCCTCATGATTTTGTTCTTCTCTGGGGGTCATCCATCATTGCATTGCTCTCGTCCAAGCACGCTGAACTGCAGAGTTCTACTAGGGTCTCTACCACATG
>JAOTRH010467132.1:0-27554 GCA_034768845.1 Heliamphora exappendiculata | reverse complement strand
CCTACAATAGATACTGTGGGCATCCCCACAGGTTATTATTAATACTTAATATCTTAATACTAAATATATATTAACACACTCAGCATTTTATTGCTCACTTTGTGTCTTATGATCGTTTGTCATCTTGTCTTCATTCTTTTACTTCTACTTTGCTGTCCATGTCTATTCCTACTTCTTACAAGCAGGCTGTGTCTATGTTTGGCTGGCAACTTGCTATGGACGAGGAAATGCATGTCCTTTTTAAGAATCAAACTTGGGAGCTTACCACTCTTCCCCCTGAGAAGCAAGCGGTTGGATTTCGTTGGGTCTATACAGTAAAGCATTGTCCGGATGGTTCTGTTGAGCGTTTCAAGGCGCGTTGGGTTGCTAAGTGCTATACTTAGACCTACGGCGTTGACTATTTGAAAACCTTTTCTCCTGTGGCCCGCCTTAACTCTGTTCGGATCGTTCTATCCGCTGTTGTTAGTCATTTTTGGCTATTATATCAGCTTGACATTAAAAATGCCTTCCTTCACGGTGATTTTCAAGAAGAGGTCTATATGGATTAGCCCCCGGTTATGTTTTACTTGGTAATGAGCATCTTGTTTGTCGTTTGCATAAGGCTCTATATGGTCTGAAACAATCTCCTCATGCCTGGTTTGATTGCTTCAGTTCTGTTGTCATTACCTACGGCTTTCGGCGTTCCACATCTGATCATTCAGTGTTTGTTCATCACTCTTTCGCTAGTACTATTGTGTTGATTGTTTATGTTGATGATATCATTATTTTTGGTGACGATTCTACTGGTATTATTACTTTAAAACGACATTTGGCTCATCATTTTCACATTAATGGCTTAGGTGTTCTTCGTTATTTTCTTGGGATTGAAGTTGCTTGCTCCTCTCCAGTGATCTCTTTATCCTAACGCAAGTATACTCTTGATCTTTCTCTTTGAGACTGAGTTACTTTTGCTCGTTCGATTGATACCCCTATGAATTCTACTGTTAAGCTTCACGCTGAACATGGGGAATCGTTGTTGGACATTGGTCGTTATCGGTGGCTTGTTGAGAAATTAATTTACCTCACGGTCACCCGTTCTGATATCACATACATTGTTGGTGTTGTTAGCCAATTTATGCATGCTCATCGTCAGTCACACTTTGATGCTGTTTGTCGTATTCTTCACTACTTGAAACGTGCCCCAGGTCGTAGATTGTTATATCCGATCCTCCATCTGAGAATTTGTCTGTGATTGGTTTTAGTGATGCTGATTGAGCTGATAGTCGCCTTGATTGGCGGTCCACCTTTGGTTATTGTACTTTCGTTGGCGGTAATCTTGTCACTTGGCGTAATAAGAAATAGAATGTTGTTGCCCGTTCCAGTGTTGAGGCAGAGTACTGTGCTATAGCCCATACTGCGTCTGAAACAAGGTTGTCAAAATTGAGATTCTACATAGGATCGTTTTGGGTTCAACCGGATTGGATCGTAGGATCGAATTGTAAAATTGTAAGATCCTACTTAAGACATTAAAAAGTTTAATAGTTTTAGAAAATTCATGAAAAATAAGCTTTATTTGTACAAAAATAAATTAAAACTATCATGAAAAACAAAATGCGTACTATAAACATTCATAAATTGATTCATATTGAAGTAGCATATAAGAAAATAGAATTAAAGTATTGAACAAAACATTTACGATCCTACTCTCGATCCTACGATCCTACTCCCAATCCTACTATCGATCCTACGATCCCAAACGATCCTGCTCAGATTGCAATTCATTATATGATCTGGATCGAAATTGCAAAATTGAATCGTAGGATCGTACGATCCTTCGATCTGGATTGTGATTTTGACAACCATGGTCTGAAATGTTGTGGGTTCGTTCTCTTCTTCATAACTTCGACATCATGTGCCCTCGTCCTATAGAGATGTTTTGTGATAATCAAGTAGCCATCTTTATTGCTAATAATCTTATGTTCCATGAGCGCACTATACATATTGAGGTTGACTGTCACTTTATTCGAGATTTAATAATGACGAAACAAATTGTCACTCCCTATGTTCGCTTAGAAGATCCATTCGGTGATATTTTTATCAAACCGTTAACTACTTCTGGTTTTCAGTGACTTCTTTTCAAGCTGTGCATGTTCAATCTCTATGCTTCAGCTTAAAAAAGAGTGTTAGATAATTACTCATGTATGTTAGGGTCATTTTGTAATTAGTTTTGGTGCCTCTTATAGAAATACTAGTGTGGTGTAGAGGTTATGTTTTAAGTCTCATTATTCTCCTAATAAGATTCTTTCTCTTTTTCTCATCCTTTAATCCTAAATCACTTTTTTACTATTAAACTATATATATATAATGCAATGTTTAAAAACTTTAAAAAATTAAATAATTTATCAACGTACCTTAGCCGTACCCATATCTTATGTTTTTAGATTTCACCGTACTGCTGCACTGTACCCGTACCGTGTACCCACACACGTGCTTTATAGGCTCTAAGTGAGGAGGGAGGAAAATGAAAAACAGAAGAAATGTGAAACAAAAAACAAAGTGGAATTTTCTGATCCTTTACTTGATGATTGGTAGGCAATGTAATATTTTGAAGGTTTCGCACTCTGTTCGGAATTTCGTACTACCAAAAGTAATGATATTATATACTCTCTAGATCCTCATAAAATCTGCATTGATTTGAGTCTACTGATTTGTGGTTCTCTTTCAGAAATTTCATGGATATATTTCTATAGTGAGGGAAGTTTGTTATTTTCTGTAATGCAGAAGAGAGATCCCAACTAGCTAACAAAATCAAGGCTCTAAGCCGGTTGAAA
This sequence comes from Heliamphora exappendiculata, assembly GCA_034768845.1. NCBI lineage: Eukaryota > Viridiplantae > Streptophyta > Magnoliopsida > Ericales > Sarraceniaceae > Heliamphora > Heliamphora exappendiculata. The sequence goes on along the minus strand of JAOTRH010467132.1, from coordinate 24,744 downwards.
GCTAAACTGTTGGTGATTGCTGAGGAGCAAAGAGCATCTGAGATTAGGCAAATCAGGGGAGACGTGGTGAAGGCTGAATGGGGGCAGCAAATAAGAAACTATGTTTTTCATCCATACAAACTTGTGAAAGATGTCAGGACAGGATTTGAGACATCAGACATTGTCTCTGTGATGGATGGTGGATTAGATCCCTTCGTCAAAGCTTATCTAAGGTACAAATACAGTGCTACCATGGCGGCAGTTGGGATAAAATGACAACAGTCACTCATGATTGACCAACTACATGGGTTTTGGATGTATTCTACATAATTATATTGATCTCCTTTTTGAGGTTCTAGTCCATTTTTTAATTTTGATGATATCAATATCATTCAGAGGTATATCCAACCCATTTTTCATGCTATTTTATGTTGAATATTAACTCTTGATGAAAAGCTGTTTATTCTGTATTCATTTGGGTTTCTTTTGACTGATCTCTTATTTTGATGTACTAAGATTTATTTGTTCTTTGTTGGAGTTTCTGAAGAGTTGGAATTGTGTTTGGAAAAAAAATATGAATAAGTTCATTTTTGTGCAGTGAATGTTTTGAGCGACTTCATAGTTTAATTCTTCAACTGACAAATTCGGACAAATGATGTGGCTTTGGCTAATTAAGTGTGGTATATTTAAAAAAAGTAATAAAAAAAATCATTATTTCTTGAGTATTTCGAGAAGCTAAAAGCAACAGTTTAAAAAAACACAAATCAAATGTAATTTACATATTTTTGTTTCAAAATTCAAGGTACTAAAATTCTGATGTCACTTGCAACCTTTTGAGTCTACACAATTTTATAGATTACTTGCTTTTCAGCCTATGAGCAGAATGAGTCTGTATCATAGCAAAACAGGACGACGACACCTTGTTTTTCAGAAAGGTGGTGAATTGAGTCGATACATTTGACGATAAATTTAAATTTTAATAGTGACCGATTTATTTTTCTAAATTAACCATCATCTCATGTGATAGGTTCACAGAACCTAAATAATTTATTGCCACCTTCTTTAGAGCCAAGAAGGAAGTACAAATCTTGAATGGTTGAGATCTGAAATTAAATTTTGAGATGGAAGAAAATCAACAGCTGAAATTCGAGATTTCAAGACTGGAGCTGTAGCAATGGTCAATGTCTGAAATCCCGAGACTAAGGCATAGCACCAATCTCCAATGGCCGAAATTCAAGATTTCAAGCTCGAGGGTGTAGTAATGGTCAAGGTATGAAATCATGAGACTAGGGCAAAACACAAATCTCCAATGGCTGAAGTTCAAAATTTTAAGATTGAGTAGCAACAGCTTGTCTGAAATTTTGAGAATAAGGCGTAGCACGAATCTCCAACGGTCGAAGTTTGAGAATTCGAGATTTGAGATGTAGCGATTAGGGCAAAGCACAAATTCAGCAGTCGAAATCCAATATTCCGAGATCGGGCATAGTAATAGCCAAGATTTGAAATTGCGAGACTAGGGCGAAACACGAATTTACAACAACTAAAATTCAAAATTCTGAGGCTTGGGGCATAGAAATGGCCAAGGTTTGAAAAAAGAGTTCGAAAGAGCAAAAAGTTTGTTAACACAAAATGCGTGAGTTTTAAAATAAATTGTGATAGTGAAAACGGTGCAAAAATTGAATAAAAAAATTGTTGTGCAGTTAAAAAAGAGTGAATTTTTAAAAATAAAAAAGGAAAAAAATAGTGATGTCTACAAAAATAATGTGTACTAAAAACATGTTAGAAGTGCTAGCAAAAGAAAACAGAGAAGAAGAAAATTTGTTAGCCAAAAAAAAAGTTTGTTAGCCAAAAAAATATAATGTCTAGTAAAACTGTGCATTAAAAGAAGTGTACTAGGAGTATTATAAAAAAAATGCAAAAAAAGTGTTTGGATGAAAAAATTTATGTGAAAAACAAATAGCAAAGAAATATATATTTTATCAAAAAAAGGGAAGAAAAGGAAGTTGAGAGAGAGAGAGAGAGAGAGAGCAATAAAAAAAATCGGCAAAAAAATACTGCAGAACGAATGCTAAAAAGAGTGCTAAAAAAATGGGAAAAAAGAAAAGGAATACTTAAAAAGTGATTTTTGTTCTCCCGGCTTCGCAAGACTTTTATGAGGTTGTACCATACCAGGAACTATGAAAATGGCTTGGGTAACCTGCCACTTAGCTCCTACTTCTAGTCCTACTTTTCCGGTCTTGAGGAAGCACACGAGGATGAGAACTAAATAAAAAACCATAAATAACTCAAGCCAATGCATTTTATCTCCTGTTGCCTCCTCTGGATGGCAAAATCAAGAATTGTACGCAGAGGTGGTCATTCTTCTGGTGAAATCAACTTTGAAACTATTGTGCAATTAATTTATAAAGCAAGAATATACTCATACTCTATTTCATGTGCAAAGGCTTTAAAGAAATTCATTAATTAGAAATGGGATATGTTTTTTTTTCATGATATGTTTTTTTTTCTTCTCTCTTTCTTGTCAAAAAAAAGGGAAAGAAAAAAAAAAGAAAAGAAAAAAGACTTCCATTGAAAGTTCATCGAAACCCAATTTCCTCAAGTTGGAGGTTGACACATTTTTTTTCCTCTGTATTATTATTAAAAAAAAGAAAAATAAAAAAAAATGTTGAGACTCCCTCACATGAATGTGAGAGCAAGTTTCGAAGGAACATTTATAAACATGAAAATTTTAGTCCATCATAAAGTGCCACTATCACAAGACACAATAAAATTATTGGCAAATTAAACGTGAGTACTTTTTTATGACAAAGGAACCAACCACCTCAAACCAAGGCCCTTTGAACTGCAATCATCTGCAAATTACAAGTATCTGTTTAGTCATGGCGTTTGAGTCGAACACAAAATTTCCAAGTTTTTAGTTAGTCCCAGTGACGACTTTAGACCGCTGGACTATCTTGTCCGGTTAACATGAATGATTTTTGCGTAGGTCCCATTTAGAATATTTGTTTTCCAATAAATTTCAACTAAAAATTATGTTCCAATAAGTCATTTATATTATTTTTATATTAAAATTACCTTTAACATACCATTTATTTTTTGGGTAATAAACATACAATTTATGGTTCATGGATATTTCCTTTACCCTTACCAGCCTCACCCCTACTAGCTTGGTATCATCGCCGCCATCATCCTCTCCTCCACCGCCACCATCTCCTCCGCCGCTAGATTGCCATCTCTACAACAAATCGCCACCACTTCCCCGTCCTCTATAATAGTTTGACTTGCAAATTATATAGCCACCGCCACCACTTCCCACTGCCACCACCAGTAGATATTGCCAACATTAATCTCGACAGTGTGGATCTCGTCGACGTCACTTTTACCGGCGTGGATCTCGATAACATTTTTGTTGACATGGATCTCAACGGATCGATCTCGACAGTGTGGATCTCGTCGACGTCACTTTTGCCGGCTTGGATCTCGACAGCATTTTTGCTGACATGGATCTCAACGGCGTGGATCTCAACGGAGAAGAAGAAGAAAAATGAGACATTTTCTACGTGTAAATAAAATGTCTCATTTGTGTAGAAATGAGACATTTGTTTCAGAAGATGCGACATTCTAAATAAGACATTTTGCTATGAATATTGTAAAATGTCTCATTTAGTCGTGAACAAATGAAATATTTTGTCATGGACAATGTAAAATGTCTCATTTTGCCATGAACAAATGAAATATTTCTCCATGAACAAGAATGTCTCATTTTGCAATGAGAAAAATTAGTGCTAAAATGAGACAAAATGAGAAAATGCCTTATTTTTCATTGAGACATTTGCTTGCAATGAGACATTTGTTTGCAGTGTGACATAGCTTGTAGTGAGATATTTAGTGTAGAAATAAGACATTGCTTGCAATGAGACATAGTCTCATTTTTTGTAATATGTGTCTCATTTTTATAATAGATGTGGTGGAGAAATGACTCATTTTATATAGAAATATCTCATTTGTACATAAATGCCTTACTTGTTTTGAAAAAATATTTCACAAGAAAAATAAAACATTGTGAGCCTTATTTCTCAACTAAGCAAATGTCCTCCACCATCATCGTAGATCTGGTGGAGAAATTTCTCATATCCAACAATGCCACAACTTCAACATAAAGCTTGCTCTAAACATACCCCTTGAATATTGCATTCTATAGCATTATATTTGGATGGGGGTTTCCATCAAATAGTCGGCAGGCATGATTCATTCTCTTCAATTTCGGGCAAGCAAAGACGAATCTCGGGGTGATGTATTTGTTGTGTACAAAACCATGGGTACTACCTGTGCTTGTGCTTGAATCTGTTGGGGACATTTTGGATTCTTATCTCCGCCCATCCTTCCCTCCATCAACTCTTTCACCATCTTCTTCAACCCGCTACACTCTATTTCTCTCAATAGATATATACATACATACATACATACATATATGTATATTAGTGATTCAAAAACCTAGAAATTGCGTGTAACGATAGGGTTTAGGTGGTTGATGTGAGATAACTCCGAGATGGCAGAGGTTTCCAGCAACAACGGAGTGTCACCGGTGGCGAAGATGAGTTACAGAGAGAGCATCGTCAATATGTTGTCAATTGCGGCGGCGATTGAGGCGACGACTATAACGGAGATGACGCCGATGCCATTAGCGATGGTGGCACGACAAAGATGACAATTTCGAAGGAGAAGAACTAGAATGGTTTTGAGTTTGAAGTCGTGGATGATGTCCATGGAGATAAGGACATAATTGTCTAAATAATCAATAAATTTAAAAAGTAGGACCTCGTGAAAAATTCAAAAATTTTTGGAACCAATAATAAAACAATTCCTCTAAATAGGACCTCCAATTAATTTACCCATTAAACATTGTCATGTGTCAAAGGGTCTCAAATCTAAATTGCATGAACCGTCCAATTACATGATGCGACATGTAAAAGAACGTACTCATCCAAATGGTAAGTATTCGGTTAATTAAATTAAGTCACTTAGCACGTGAGACTTACCAAAAAGAAAAATAAATATTTTCTCAAATTCAAATTAAAAGTGTTTAATTATTTTTTTAAAATACATAAAAAAATAAATATGTTATTAATAATTATCTTTTTAAAAATAGAGATAATTATGTCAATAAATAGTTGCATCTTTAAAAAATAATTATCTCTTTAAAATAAATAAAATAGAGATAATTATCAGAGTTTGGATCTCTTTATGACCCTTCACCTCACACTCCTATAAATACATGTGCCCTCTATAACATAAAAAATGAGTTTACATTTAACACTTGAAAATATCAAGCAACCGAGAGAGCTCTGTAGATAAAAGTTTCAAAACTCTGAAAATATTTTCACTCAAGTTTCATATTCCATTTTGCCAAACTCAGAGAAAATTCCATATTTTGTTTCGAGAACATACTATCAAGCCTTGAAGTCAACATTTGAAGAGAAAAATCAACGAATTTGTTTATTTGATTAGAAATTTTATGAGAGATTGTAATCTATTTTTACATTTAATAAAATTTAATTTGTTCATATAATTTTCTGTCGTGATTTTCGAACTCAAAATTTATTATTTACAAATTTTTGGCATGGGGTAGGACCATTTCTATCTCCCATCTCTTCTTACCTTCGAACACAAATTCCCTAATGACTCTAAAAAATTGTTCAAAGGCTTTCCAAATCAAACAAGGGAATTCTAAATTTCAACCGTCTCAAAGACTAGTTCAAGCTCCAACAGTCAGAGCATTGGTCCAATGACTCAAAGCAAGGCAAAAGCTATAAAGACCCGACTTTCGGGCACGTTAGGGCATACATATTTGTATAATAACGGTTATGCTTGTCAGGATCGTATACTAAAAATCATAGATTTTATTTGGTTTTAGAATTTAATTTAATTTTTAATAAAATTATTTTTTTATTTTATGAGAATTTTAATGAGTAATTAATGCAATATCATTTTTTTAATGTTATGCATGGTTGTCCTTTATTCTGTACAATATTTAATCTGATGTGTAGAGTACGACTTGCACACAGAAAATCAGATTATAGGTTCTTGCAAAATATAAGTTTTGTTCACATTTAGATGGAATTGGACAAACCATCGGTATGACTGTAGTACAAAATTTTAGTAGGTCTATCTTGGTAACGGAGAACAGATAAAAGTGTCATATATTATTCTGACTCTCTATACTAGTACACTTTGTTTGTATTGAACAGGACTACATTAGGGTAATTAATTTTACACTAACTATATAAATTAATTCATACCTCAAGATTATTACGCGTGCTTAAACTCTTAATTCTGAAATAATTATTATTTGTGTATATTTAATATTCGTTGTTTTGATTCATTAAAGGTGCGATCTTTTATGGGTTAATAGCCCTGGTGACTTAGATAGCGGTATTAATTATATTGTGAATATTAATTATTAACGAAATTCACATTCCGATTGTTCAGAATTAACGATACCCGTTAAAAATGCTTATAAGTTTTGATTGAGTCAAACCTAATAAGTGGATTTAATTATTCAGCAGTCAATTAAGTTAAAAAGAAGGATTTAAGGAATTTTAAAGATGCTGATTAAATTAAATCGTGAGTAATTAAATTTAATTAGCGGGTATCGAAAATCTTAACATGGGGAGATGATTTAAGTTTTTCATAACATGAGCTCAATGCAATTGGTCATGAGATTATGGCTAGAAGTGCAGTTACAGTTCTTCAGTGGTATGAACTATAATTTAGTGTTTTATGAAAATTGCAGAAACCATTGTAAGATTTTCATAATTGCAGAAACCGCTGAGAGATTTGCATACTTACAAAAATCGTTGAACAGATATTTGAATCACACTAGAAATCTATGTCATAATTACTCCACAAGTCCCTGCTGAAGCCTATAAATATGTGAGTAGGTTGAACCAATTTCAGTGGTTTTCTTTCAAGACTAAGATTGATTAGGTTTTGTTGGTACTAGTTCTCGAAAGATCGTAACCCACACTACATTCGGAAATCATATCGAGAATACAGTAGAAGGTCTGTTCGAAACTTCAACTCGAAGAATCAAAGTTTGTAGTTGAAGAAATGACCGAAAAGTATCCATCTAAAATTAAATGTGGTGGCACGGGTTTTATTTCGATCGTTCGACATCAAAAAGTTTTTAATCTGGAGCCTATTTCGGCGATTGTCCATTCAATTTTTTTAATCAAAAATCATATTTCTATTAATGATCTTAGCAGTTTGCCTCCACAAAATGGTATCAAAGCCGTTTTGATTATGTTTACGGTTAATCGATGGGCTAAGTAGATTTAGAATTGTGCTAATTTTGTTTTGCAGACGTTCTGATTCCGATTTTATGATCGTTATTATTTTCGTGTTTAATTGAATGTGTAGATGATGATTATTTTTTTTAAATCACGAGAGTTAATTGTGATAGTTTAAGTTTTTTAGTTCAAATGTGAGTTTTCAGAACATAGGTTTTCGATGTGAAAACGTTTATTGTTGTTTTTAGATATTCGAAAATGCAACAAAAATGGCGGCAAAATAGCCCACCAATAGCTTTGACCGGTAGCTCGGGAGCTATTTTTTGCTCAATTTTGCAACTTTTTCAAGATGGGTTTGTGTAATTTTTTAGACACAAAATAGTAGTAAAATAGGCTAAACAAACAATCCAAAAACATAGCAAAAACCTGGACAAAAACAAGTCAAAATTGGCTGCGCAAGGCGGCGCCGGGCAGCGGTGGTTCATGGGCTGTTCGGGGCCATTTTTTAATGCTTTTTAGAACTATTTTTGAGGTGTTCTTAAGAAAATTGTATTGCTAGATATCAGTGCTGAAAATAGTGCAAAATGGGAGCCGAATCAACCATGAAAAAAGCTAAAACAATGGAAGTAACAATAGGCAGCGCTGGGCGGTGCGGCGTAGTGATTTCTTGGGCCATCGAAACCTATTTTTCAGGCTATTTTTGATCGGTTTTTTTTAATTAAAAAATAGTATATTTTGTTAGCTACGTTTCAGAAAAAAATAGGGACAAAAACGGAGTTCGAATAAAGCAGGAACGGACTCGAAAAGTTGGCGGCAACTAGGAGTAGTGCGGCAGCAGTAGTGGTGGTGGTTTGGTAGCCAACGAAAACTATTTTTCTCAATATTTTTTAACCGGATTTTTTACTAAAAAAATAGTATATTTCGTTAGCTACATTTCAGAAAAAATAGGGACGAAAACGGAGTTTGGATGAAGTCGAATCAGCCTCAGAAAGTTGGTGGCAACATGGGCGGCTCGGCAGCAGCGGCGGTGGTGGTTTAGCAGCCATTGATAGCCATTTTTCTCAATGTTTTTAAACCGAAGTTTTTACAAAAAATTAGTATATTTCATTAGCTACGTTTCAGAAAAAATGGAGACGAAAATAGAGTTCGAAAAGAGGTCCAAAAAGCTTCGGGAAGAAGCTGCTGCAGTGCTACTGGCGGCACTGGCAATACTGGCGGCACCAGCGGGTGGCCGATGGTGGTGACTCTTTGAGGTGGCTCCTGGGGCTATTATTTGATATATTTTGATCGAGAAGTGTTGTATATCTATAACACTACGAGTGGATGAGTCTTGGTTGGAGTCTGATAAGGATAAATAGTTTTCTGCAACGACTGGAATACTTGAAACTTATTGAATACGGGAACTTGAAACTCGATAGAGTTTCATCACGATCATAAAATCAGGTAATATTTATCTTGTTTATTTATTTATATAAACTGTGTGGATGATAAATATTAGTATTATATTTCTTGTTTAATTTAATTAATTCGAGAAAATTCAGTTTTAATTAATATTCCATAAAAAAAATAAAATTAAGTTTTTTTAAAATTAAAAGTTTTTTAATTAAATAAAAAAACTTTAGATATTTTATTTTTTTACAAAATAACACGTTTAAGATATTTTTTAATAAATCAAATTTTTTAGAAAAACGTAAAAATTAATTTCAAAATTTTGGATTAATTAAATATAAAAGGTTTAATTTTAATAAATTGTTAAGTTTTGAAAAAAATGTATAATAACCTGTACTTGAATACTTTATTTAATACCTTAATTGTAAAGAAAAGAAAAAGCCAGTGCATTCATTTCTTTACACATTAAAATACGAAAAGACGGTTTGAAAAAATTGAAATCTTTCGGATAGTGTGGTTTTTCAAAATTAATAAATTTATTCTAATTAAATAGTTTTTATAACCCTAAAAAATATTTTAAAAAACTAAGTGGGAGAAAGAATTTATTCACAGATAAATTTCGCGATCTTCATCACCAGTTCATAGGTAATGTAATTAAATTTGCGTATTGACAGTAAGACATTCCTTCCCATCGAACATAATTAATTGCAGTAACGCCGGTACGAACCTTTTTTAGGGATAATTCTGAATAATTGTTAGTGGATCACTTTTTCATCTGAATGGTTCATTGCGAAATGATTGATTCGGGATTAGATGGTGGTTAATACTTAGTTATAAATAATAGTATGTTCTCCATTTGAGTCACTGCTATTATTTACTGGACCGAAATTTTATGTCAGCTATTTAATTTTATTTGGCACAGTCTGTTACCTAGATAGTAAAATTAATAGAAATTAGCATGTCTGGACAAAAGATAAATAGTAAACGTCCTCCCATCGAGGCATGCTATTCACATAGTACCAGACAGCTGACAATTTTTTTTAAAAAAAATGGTAGGGAGAACTAATTTAAAATAAAATTTAAAGTTTTTATTCGTCATAATTAATGGTTTCTAATTATGTGATTCTCAATATTAAAATGACTTTCAATTCACTCGTGGTTATACTCAAAGAAAATAAACTAACAAGACCAAACTATGTAGAATGGAAAAGAAATATGGACATAGCTTTAACTACCAAGGAGATTTTTAGGATACCAGGAAATATGCTTGTTTCTGAAAAGGATTCTTCATCTAGTTTGAAAGGCAAAAAGAAGAAAAAGATTCAGAAATAGGGTGGCATGATTTCCAAGGTAGTTAGTGGGCCACAAACTGGTGTGAAAAAGTCACAAAATCGAAAGGCAGATGTTTTTACTGCAACCAGACACGGCACTGGAAAAAGCAATATTCAATTTATCTCAGCAATCTGAACAGTCAAGGTAATTTCTGTTCACTGGTTGTGGAAACATATTTAGCGATATTATCTACCAATACCTAGTGTGTAGATACGGAAGCTACTAATCATGTCCGCAATTTATTGCAAGGGTTTCAAAAAACTCAACAATTTAGTGATAAAAATATTTACCTACATATGGACAACAATACAAAGGTGACAGCAGTTGTAGTGGGAGATGTCACTCTCAGTTTTAGTAGAGATCGAATTTTAATATTAAGAGATTGCCTTTATATACCTTATATTAAAAGTAACTTAGTTTCCGTTTCTAGATTGGTTAAAGACAGATATTTTGTATATTTTAATAACTATGTGGTTATTAAGGATAATAAACGGGTATATAACTGAGAGTGAACAGAAATTTACAAAATATTAAAATATATTTTGTACAAGAGCTCCTGCAACGGTTATGAATGTACAAGAGCTTATATAAAGAGTAACTTCTCAACACTTAATACAACTGAAGACCTACATTTACTGTTCTATTGCTTGAATCAAACTCAGAATTCTCAAGTCCTCGTTTATTGTTGAATCTCTAACTCTTGTTTCTCATCTCTCTTTACTTCCTCATTTATTGTAAATCTTTTCTGTAAAGAGAGTGAGCGCTTCTCATTAATACTTTTTATTTATTGTATTCAAGGGTGAGTCACCTTTTATCGTTTGAGTGAGAGAGTAAATCTCATCAAAAAAAAATTCAAGAGAGATTAGAAGAAAACAGAGGCTTATTTTCATAGGATCTTCTTGAGGCTGTTAGGCTTGTGAATGTGCCTGTAAACATTCAGCTCATTCAAGCGAAGTTTTGAAGATTGTAAAGGCTTGAAATACGCCGGTAAAGTATTCTATATAGTAGAAATACTCAAGGAAGAACTTGAGGGGTGGACGTAGACTAAGAAAAAACCGAACTACTATAAATCTTTGGCGTCCGATTCTATCTCTCTATCTCTCATCTTTTAATATTTGCATATCTTGCTTTATTTGATTGTAATATTCAAAAGGATTTTGAAAAGATTTTTAGATTGTTATTTATCTATCTTAAAGTGAGAACTGAGCTTTGGCCTCTTCACGAAAGTTGTAGTTAATATATTTATCTATATTCCCACAAAATATGAGCCCTTTTTTTGGAGATTTGATCTGTCAAAACCCCTCTTCAATTTTCTGTCCATATATAGTGATTTAAAACTCTTGTTGTCCAACATTTGTGTAACCTAAAACACATATTTCTAGTGACCTATCCAAAATGTGTTCATCATGAGAAATGTTAGGGACATTTTAATCTTGCTTTTTCCAAAAATAAGCTCCTTTAGTCTTTGTTTGACCCCTCGAATAATTTTTATACTCCCTTCTCACTGCTAAAGTTCACCATTTTTGAATGTGTAATATCTCAAATATTTTCTTAAAAACCTACTGAGCATCTTTAGAGAATATCTTAAATTAGAACATATCCAAAACTTAGCCCAATTGAAGCTGTTTAGATACCCCAAACATGGTTTGGTAAACAAGGTGAAGATGATCAAGAAAGAAGTGAAGGAGGGAGAAGGAAGATGGGAAGACTTTAAGAAGCGCAAGTTTGATAATACCTCAATGAGCAAAGTAAGGGGACAAGGTCCTAGGGGTAATGCCCCAAGGCCACAGGCTTTTCGAAGCCAGAACTATCAGACAACTGCGAAAAATTCTAGACCTAAAGGGAACCGATCAAACAAGGAGCGTCTGAACAAGCGAGGGATTCAAAAATGAATGGTTGCTTCAAGTATGGAGCCCTTGACCACTTTAAGAAGGATTGTCCAAAGATCAATCGGGGAATCATCTTTTATCATTGTGTGAACCGGGACACAGTTACTCAGTGCAAACATTTTGGGTTACTACCACAATCATCTATAGGAAGAAAAATAATGGATGCCAACTGGAAGTGTGAGAGACAAGGAAAAAGGACTGACGAAGTCCCCAAGGGTTTCGGCACAAGTTTTTACTATTACACGACAAGATGCTCAGGCTACGAAGTAGTGATAGGTACACTTACCACTTTTAATAGAGATGCTAATATTCTGATAGACCTTAGATCAACATACTCATTTATATTTCCCACTTTCATAACACAAGTAGATGATATAATGATGGAACCTCTTGACTGCATGATAACTATAGCTGCACTAATAAGGGAAGAAGTGGTAATTAAAAGTGTATACAAAGGTTGTGTGTTGAAGGTAAGAGGTAAGGACATGTTTATAAATTTGATGCCCTTGAATATGTTTGGTTTTGACCTTATTTTGGGAATGGACTGGTTGTCATCCCACCATGCATCGCTAGATTGTTTCGAAAACAGAGTAATCTTTAGGATATCCAGGGAGAAGGAATTTGTATTCCAAGGGGATAAGGATAGAACACCTATTCGTGTCATGTCGGCCATTAAGGCTTTAAAGATGTAGAAAAAGGGTTTCCACAGGTTTTTAGCACACGTAGTGGACACAAAAATGAAAAAAATTACTTTGAAAGGTGCCAGTTGTTTGTGAGTTTCCAGATATATTTGTAGAGAATTTATCGGGGTTACCTTGTAACACATCGGTCCGAACCCTAGTAGTAACTACCTAGATTATAACAACCCGGCTGAAACCCTAGTGTTAGCGACAGATAGACGATGAGAACTTAGGTCGTTACATGAATAGAAGAAATCCAAACCAGCTTGAAAATTCTAATTTGACCTAAAAATCCTAAAAGACACCAAATACTCAGAGAAAAAGCCCCAATACTCAAAAAAGTTTCGGGATAGCTTAAAATTTATTAAATAACATAAAATATAAAAATTAAAAATAAAAAATTTCCGTAATTAGGGTAAAATGATCATTTTGCCCATAGTACAGCAAAAAGTTCAAAAAATTCAGAATTTGACACATGGACACCCAAAATTAGATATTTATATACAATTAATTAATAAAATACAAAATAACAATAAAAATGACCAAAATTCCCTTGCATGGCTGGCTACCTAGGAATTTGTGTCCAAAAAAACTAATTTTTGCCTTTTTAAACTTAAAAATGAGAAAAAAATATATAAATTAAGTATTATTTTGACTTAATATTTTTTATACAAGTAATATATATACTAATAAAATAATATCGGTCAACAAAAAAAAACAAATAATTATTTAAAGTCTCTACACAATAAATAAGTTAAAAAGTCAATTTTTGTTAAACTAGCTTAATTTAGATTAAAAGTCTACAATTACTTATTTAATTGCTATCAAAATTATGATAAATCATGAAAAGACTAAATTAATTATAAATATATTAATATAATAGATTTTAGTAGGTTTAGGTACATAAAATTAATATTTTATGCATTTATATACACAAAAATGCACCAAAATACAAATTAAAAACCCAAATTAATTAATAATCAGCTTTTTAGTCTCCCAAACACTGCAGAGCTGAATGTATATCTACCCCAAAACTGATTTTGTAAGCCTTAAGCCCTCCCACCTCCCATGCAACCAATGAGGGTTCAAGAAAATTCAAAATTTAAATTAAATCAAAAAATTACACCCCATTACAAATTTTTCCTATAAAAACAAGGCCTTAGCCCCACCTATTCTCCTTCATATTTCGGCTGAGAGTGAGAGTGAGAGAGACCAAAAAGTTTTCTAAGTATTCTCAAGGGATGAAGGAAAGAAGAAGAGAGAAGGATGAAAGAATGAGGAGGAAATGATCAAAGAAGAAGCATTGAAACTAAGTCCATTTCTTTTTCACCCATTTGGGCTGCAATAAGGTAAGCAACTCCTTCAAATCCTCTTATATTCTCCCCTAAGATACCTCTCAATCCATGCCTATAACAAGCCCTAAGAAAATAAAATAAAGAATGAGTCAAAAAGGCGTCATAGGAGTAGAACATGGGCTGTTTGTGTAAGATTGAGTTTTATATTAGCTTGCATGTATATGTTTTTAAGTTTTATGGATTGTGTGTATTCTGGAGTTTTAGTTTATGTGAGTTTACAACATTCATGCAAGAAAATATGTCAAAAATGTACACAACATAGGCTAAGCAATCAAAACCCTAAGTAGCCTGATTTTATGGACTTACTCACTTTCTGCCACCAACTTTAGAACACCATAACTAAATGTAGAAAAATGGTCTTAAAGTGATTTTTGTGTCTAGATCTACATTATTGAGTTATCTTTCATAAAAAAATGGTTTAAAGTGATTTTGTTGGGTAGAACTCCAGATATACCATTTTTTTCTAAGAGTGTTAGATCTTGACTACTCTGAGTTGTAGACCTATAAACCCTTAGTTAGATTGAGAACCGAGCTTAGCTCAAAACATAAAAATTGTAGACGATACATTTTGATTTTTTTTCCACAAAAAATGAGCCAAATATATGAACTTTTGATGGATCAAAACATTTCCCAAAATCTCTGTTAAGGTTTAGTGACTGATAGACCTCTCTGTCACACCTTATTATAGAACTTAAAACCCAATTTTTTAGAAGCCAAATTCAAAAGTGGTAACTATAGAAAATATGGCTATCATATTAAACTAATTACTGACCAAATATCAGCCTAAAATAACCTCGGATGATTCCCTAAAGGTTTTGAGCACTCTCTGTCAAAAACACACTTTGCAGGCCCTTTTTAGGCTGACTGAACCCTTTTTATAAATTGGCCAAATTCTCAAATATTTTCCAAATAACTTGCCATAACTTAAAACATTAGACTTGTAGGGGACACCTTATCCCAAAACCTCACCAAATATCAAAGCCATATCCTTTGAATTGATGCCCCAAAACAGTAGTCAACAGAAACTCAATTCCTATGTATTTATCTATAAATTGCTAAACCATTTTTAATTAAATAAAATAAATAACTCCCGTACCTTAGGATATAGCATTAGTGGTATGCATAAAAGTTGTAAGGAATATTTTATCTAATTGGCGTTAAAATATCAGAAGTTAAATCTATGCGTAAGTACTTAAAAATGCTGTCGTAGCTTTAAAACTAGCAATTAAACTTGTACCTAAAATTGGCTAAGTGTTCGAATGGTGTGTTATTTATGACACTTGAGTATGTGAACCTTATATGAACTTTGTGAGTAATTAGTGTATGAAAATGATGCTTTAGATGAGATGAACTCATGCCAATGGTTCGAGTCTATATTGTTTAAATTGTGGTTATACTTCACATGCTTGTACTTAATGCTTTAGCAAGTTGTACCATGTGCCATGTCATGTTTATATACCATGTAATGATTAATTATACACGAGAGGTATATTTCACGTCATGGACATTTTTTCATTTTACCTTGGGTTATCGGAGTCCCCATCGTATCTTTCGATTGGGTTGGATTATATGAAAATCATTATTCCTGTAGTTTTGAATCTAGGGCGCAAACACTAAAAGTTAACCTAGGTTAGCATCACGTTCCAATTACTGTGTGCGACGCTGTGTGCGGAGTCGCGCGCTGCAAAATCCACCACCGACCTGCTCGGCGCCGCTGCCCAAGTGCTCCACCACATCCGACAACCCTCCCGTTGCCGACGCTTACCTCCGTCGTTGCTCCCTGAGCTCCGGCAACCATTGTCTTCATCCTTCATTCTTAGCGTCTGCTAACCTAGAATGGAGGACTCACCTGCAACCTCCATAGCAACTGTTATGTTCTCCCTTGCTATGGACTCCATTGAAGTGCGTAGGAAGCAAAGGCACGCTCCCCCCCTATCCAAACTTGGCAATGTCCAAGCCTCACAACCGAAGGTCCAAGGCGGCCTCTCTACAATCCTCTGCAACAGTCTGCCCTGTTCATCTCAGCTCAGAAATTAAATCAAATCTTAGGGTTCCATTATCACAGGTTTGCCCACAGAGTCCCTTTTCGGCTCTTCACCCCTCTGGCCCTTCCTCCCCTGTGCTAGAGACGCCTAATGCGGCTGGGATTGAGGATTTCGAACTTGCTGCATATAACTTCAGAGAGCCGCACCCTAAGGGCTCACATAAGAGTACTCCAGCACCTCATCCCAACCCAGGTAAACCTAAAGACTGGTCCTCCTTTTTCAAGGCTCAAGCCCCCTTTAAAGTCATGAAACTTGAGCATTTCCTTGATATGCAACGTGGTAATGAACCTGTTGTGGAACTGGATGAATATGATGTTGATAGTAATCCCTGGAACCATTGTCTTATTGGGTATTTTCTTGATGGAAAAATGCCATATAATCTCCTCAGTGCCACTACAAGGGCAGTGTAGCAGGAGACTGCTCCGGAATCGATTAAACCAATAGGCCAGTGTTTTTTCTTTGAATTCAAAGATAAAACTACTAAACTGAAAATCTTGGAATGAGGTCCATATTTTTTCTCCAAGTGTTATTTGGTTCTAACTGAATGGAGGAGAATGTTGGTTCCTTCTACAACCCATCCCTCCTCAATCTCAGTGTGGGTTCAATTTCATAAACTCCCGTTGGAATGTTGGACCACTTCAAGTCTCATCAAGATTGCTAGCACCATTGGCAAACCTATTCATGTTGATCAAGCCACAGCAACTAAGAAAAGGTTAGACTATGTAAGGGTGTGTATTGAAATTGTCGCAGGGGATGACCCCCCGAATGAGGTGATAGTGAAAATTAATGGCGACGTGGTGACAGTCCGGGTGGAGTATCAGTGGCTCCCTCCCAAATGCACTGCTTGTAAAGTGTTTGGACATATATGTAATTCTAAACCCCCTCCATACTCTACCAATCCAGTTGCATCTGTACCTTCTAAGGGGGAGAATCCTCATTCTGGCCATAGTAAGTGTAACGCTCCTGTGGAGCAACAGCATGTATGGATGGATTCAGGTTGGTAATGTTCAGGAGGATACTTTGGTGCAATGTGAAGATGGGTTGAGCAAGGCAAGGGAGATTCATACTTCTGATGTTCGATCTCCAACTGTTAGCCAGTTCCAAAATCTCCTATCTTGTATCAACGAATTGATTGAGAAGGAAGAACTATTTGTTCGATCTGGCCTCAAGCTGATTTATGAGGAAATATATGAAGCCATTAGTGCGAGACTACATCGGTTGCAAGATCTTATTCCATGAAATCCCACAGAACCAGTTACGAGCCCATCTCCTTTGGAGGCTACGGCCTCTCCGCAGGCAAATGTGGCTGAGGTGCCTAAATTGGATGCTACTTCTGTGGAGTTATCCAAGTCAGCAAATGTGGGTGTAGGGGAGCAAGCGGTGTATGGAGTTCTTTCCTCAAATTCTTTCCGGGCTCTTTTGGATCTTGTGGACGAAGATTTAAGTGTAATTCTGGCCTCTACCGCAAAGCAAAATTCAGGAATGTAGGAAAGTAATAGCAAAAGGAAGAAGAATCGATCCTCTGGTGGGCCTTTGAACTGGTATTCTTAGTTTTTTGTTGATATGGTATTCCTAGTTTCGGTTTCAATTGGTTTTGTTGCTTCCTATCCTTGCGGGATGTGTATGGATAGGTCCCCCGTTGTTAAGCGGGGGTTTATGGGTCTTGTTGTTATTGCTATTTTCGTGTTTTTTAGTTGGTTAGCGTTGTAACCACCTAAGGTATTCCCCTTGGATACATGTACATGTTTTCTTTCTTTTAAGTTACAAAACCAATCGAAATCGAAAATAGCAATAACAAAAAGGGGAATAACAACAAGACCCATGGGATCTAGGGCGTCCTTGGTTGCCATGTTTGAAAATAAAATTGGAGGTTTTTATTATAAAAGGGGGATTTAGGCACCATGGGATCGTCACTAGCTTTAATTAGACTTTGGATTGACGCTTAATGAGCATCCTAATTTTTAATGTGGCCAACCCCATAAAGTCCCATCACCGCATTGACAATATGTTCTTGAGGTGGCAATAACATAAAGTCCCGTCATGGTAATGACAATAAGTCCCTGAGATGATAATAACAACAAGTTCCATCATGGCAATGACAATAAGTCCCTGAGACAAAAATAATGATAAGTCCATACAAGTAATAGAAATAAGTCCTAGAGTGGAACTCCTGTTTTTATTTCTGGATATATGTCGGGTTGGGTATCTGCACTGCATTCATCTGCATCACGCACTCACACGACGGTTCTACTATGTGCTCATCCTATTGAAAATGATAATTTGCCTATATGTCTGCCCCCTTAACTTTGCATTGGGTGTTATACGATATGTATTGTAGAATATCTTGTCGTGAGTTTGTTAGATGGTTTAGAGAATTTGCTTCTGGGCTCCAGCTCATGGCATTCGTGCCACGGGTAAAGAAGAAGAATAGTTTGAGGAGGGTACATTCATAGAGAAGAAGACCTCGAGGAGCAGGGAGAGAGGCAGGAGTTGATTAACCTCAATAGTGCCGCGTAATGATAGAGGATATTTACTTTTGATTTTTTTGTTCAGTTTTCCACTGACATAATGTAACTTTTCTTAAGTTTTCTGAATGACTATAATTATTAAGTATTTCGAATAAATTTTGAACCGTTAATGATGTAGTAACTATCTTATGTATCTATGAATGTTCGGCTAAAATATGTCCTTTATTTATAGTTACATATGCCCCGACATGCCCGGAAAATGGAGTGTCACAGTTGGTATCAGAGCCTAGGTTTAGTCAATATTCAGGCCTTGGGAAATGGGAGATCGCGAGTTCTGTAGCGTAAAAAACTCTGTAGAGTGTCTGTACTATTAAGTTATTACGTATAATTTTAACAACTTAAAAATTTTTACCTTAGGGTTTTTCCTATTTTCTTCCTTTAGGATGGCGTTCGACGCAGAACTCGCCGGGAAACCATGGGTAGCATTGGGACAAGAGGGCTCAGACTTCGAGAAAGAACCTACCAAAGGACAAGACCCGACAGACGTATTTTCGTTAGCATGGATGTTTCCAAACGAGTGGCCAGCGCAGGGAGAGGAAGAGGTCGAGGAAGTAAGAGCAAATGAGGAACTCGATGTAGTAGGGGACGAGGCGAACTTTGGAGCAGAAGATGAGGAGGGACTTGAGGACGACGACGAGAACGAGGAGCTAGCTATCGCTTTCTTTTATAATCCATTAGAGGCACCACTGCCCGAATCAGAGGAAGACAAAGAGATAGATGCGACAATTTACTGGAGCCGCTAAGACTATTCCAAGGACTACCGTGTTGGCGAGTGGGTTTGTGCCCAAGTATTCCCAAAAAGACAAAGAGGTGGAGGAAGCCAAAATCTTTCCCTCGATTTGTAGGTCCAATAAAGGTTTTAGGAAAACACGACGAAACAGCATACCAAGTGGAAGTACCGCTAGGGTTTAAGGAGCGACTCGGAGATTTGGTAAAGACCCGATGGCTGCAGATGACAATGCCGAGAGATAAACGAGGGATTGTTGACCCACACAGGTCAGATATCAACTTCGATGATCCAAAGACTTATGAAGAGGTACTGGTGGCCATCACCGATAGAGTTTGTAGAAGGCTAAGGAACATTTGGTACGTGGAGGTCCAGTAGCGTTGCTACGGAATTTATAAAGCAACTTGGGAACGCGAGGCAACTTTTCACCACTTTTATCCGCATTTGTTTGTTTAGACTTTAGTACGCTAGGCATTGTGCTTTTCTTTTTGTTTGAAGGTTATGTGTGTGCTATGTGAACTTTTTGAGAACCTTGTACCAGTTACGTGTTGAATGAAATGCAAGTATTCGTTGTTAAATTCTTTATAAACTATCTAAAAATCAGAAGCTATCTCATAATCTCAAACTAAAATCTACAATATTCAAAAAAAAAAAAAAAAAAAACCTTGCCCGATAGGTCTGTGAATAACAATGATCGTCGGGATATCACGTTATTAGGCTTCAATGCTTTCGCGGAAGATTAGGACAATGCACGGAAACCTCTTAACACCTCCTCGAATCGTGGGGTAACATTTTCTCAACATTACAATTTAAAGTACCGTCAATGCCTACAAAGTTTTGAAAATCGAGACCCAACTGCAGGAATGATTAAGGGTTTATTCAATTAACTATATCATTTTAAGGGACCCGACAAATAGTACTATGCCGTTAATAACCTATGATTAGAGACAATAGCTTTACACTAAGGGACTCATGACATCACTATGTGACAAAGTTTAGACTTTTCCAGACTAGTTCACAGTGGACCCACACATCCAACGAACCAGAATGCAAAAGATTCGTGCCGACAGTAGAGAAGCGAAAAACAAGTGACACTCCTCGAGTTTAGGATACCCTTAGTATGCAAATAAAGAAAGAGTACCCGTACACATCATTAGTCACATCAGCTTTCTCACCAAAATGATAGTATCTGAATCCGGCCCATACCCACTTTCAATGAAGAATTTTTGACAATGATATGAGCATCAAGAGCTTAATGGAGAATTTACCATCCAACCACAATGAATTACGTGACTCAGTAATTAACTCAGACATACCTTCGTCCATGTTCACTTTACCCTCGAGTGACTAAGCACCGGAGAAAAATGATCCAGTCAATGTAAAAGACATCCAAACCCTACATACCAACACATGAAGGACAAACAATGGAAGCTAAGAGAAATGGTACAGCACTTGGAAAGGTTGAAAGCATTTGATTACGGACCTTGTCGCTAGGATTTGTCAAAGATTGCCTCAAGAATATGATAACATTCAGGTTGTAATAAATTACCTTACTAAGGCCGCCTGCTTTCTATTGGTTAAACCTCACAACACATTGTTAGCTACAAGAAAAAAGTATACTTGTGAAATTTTATATCAACGAAAGTTCTTTACTATATCCAAACAAGACCCGCATCTTGCCTAGACAGTCTAAACTATCAAAAGTATGTTAAGAGTAGGCATAAAGGAGATTAGAGGAAATCCTTATTTTCGGTCAAAGTCGCTTACAATAGCGAGCTTCTAACTAGCCTTTGCAACCATATGAGGTTTTATGTGTGAACAACACTACGAAATTATCAATATACAGATTAGAAACAAAAAGGAACTGATTGATTGGAATAGATCTCTGCTAGTCAATGAAGTAAGACCTGAAATGAATAACAGAACTTCAAATAGAACTCAGAATGGTAGCCCTGCTGTGACGATCTTTGGTGAAGAACAATAGAATCTCATTGAATAAGACTTTTCATACTAATAGGGAGATTGAGTGTCATGCTTCACCTTAAAAGTAGAATCAACTTTAGCAAACAATTTTGTAACCCCTTTTTTCTTTCTTTAGAGATGGCAGAACAAAGACAAAACCATGGGTGTTTTGCAAAAGTACGTGAAATTGAAGAGGAAGTGGAAGTGCCGAGCCTAACACAAATTTTGCAAGATCTAACAACTAACTTGGATCGATCGCAAGGGAAGGCACCCCAAGAAGGATCATGGTACTTATTGGACCTAAGAGTACTAAATATCCCAATACCTGAGAAGAAGAATTTTTTCCGAACAACTGAGGTTTAGATTAAGGTCATAAAGCAACAACAATCAATAGTAAGAGCTTGTTATTGGTGCAACCAGCCAGGTCATAAGATGATGCACTACCTGACAAGAATTGGAGAAGATAATCAAGGAGGACCACTACGGAATAACAGGAAGATCAAGCGCTCGAAACCTTATCCTCAAGATGACCAAAGAGAACAACTAGGAAAAGGACACCAAAATTAAAAATCTGTTATCAATGCCATAGGCTCGGACATAAAAGATCTGAGTGTCCACTACGAAGGGAATTAAACTACGACCACCGTTAGCCAGAACAGAGTTACAAGGATTAAACAAATTTGTTGCAGCAAAGAACAAGTGGGATGAAAAAGGTGGTGCAACAAGACTAACTAGAGAGTAATAAGGGGAGTGTTCGCCGTTCATAAGAGACAAGCTCAACGATCTACTTTAATTATAATAAGTTTGGACATAGGAAGTTTGAATGCCAGCTACCAAGGAGAAGAAACTATAATATTCGTAAAATGGGAACGAGCAGTTCGGGAAGGATGATATTGTTATGGTTGGTATCCTAAAAATCATATTTTTAGCATTTAATTTTATTTTTAATAAAATTAGTTTTTTATTTTATGAGAATCTTTATGAGCAATGTATGTATATCATTTATTTGTTATGCATGAATACCCGATATTCTGTATAGTATTTAATCTGATTTGTAGAGTACGGCTTACACACAAAAGACCAAATTTCAGGTTCTTGCAGAATATAAGTTTTATGTTAACAGTTTAGATATAAATGGACATATCATTGGTATTACTGTGGTTCAGAGTTTTAGTAGGCCTATCTTGGTTACGAGAAACAGATAATAGCGTCGTCTATTGTTCGAACTCTCTGTGCCAGTACACTTTGTGTGTATTGAACGGGACATTTAGGGTAATTAATTTAGTACTGACTACTGACTTTATAAATTAATTCACACCCCAACGTTTTTATGAATAGTGCTTATTCTCTTTATCCGGAAATAATTATTGATTTGCATATATTTAATATTTGTTATTTTGATTCATTAGAGGGTGCGATCATATATGGGTTATATTCCCGGTGAGTTGGATAGCGATATTATTTACACAAAAAATATTAATTATTGAAGGAATTCACGTCCCGAAAGGTCAGAATTGACGATATTCCCTTAAGGATGCTTATAAGTTTTGATCGGACCAAACCCTGCAGGTGGATTTAATTATCCGACGGTCAAATAAGTTAAGCGGAAGAACTTAAGGAATATCAAGATGCCGATTAAATAAAATTGTCAGTAATTAAATTTAATTGGCGGATATCGGGAATCCTAACGTGGGGAGAAATGGTAAGCATTTAATAACAGGAGCTCAATGCAAGAAGATATTGAGATTTTGGGTCACAGTGCAATTATAGTTCTTTAGTGGTGTGAACTGTAATTCAATATTTTATGAAAATTGCAGAAATTGCTGCGTCTTTCCATAATTGCAGAAACTGCTCGTAGGTATATGTGTTCCACTGAAAATCTAACTCATTATTACTCCCCAAGTCCCTACTGTAACCCTATATATGCGCGGGTAGCCTGAACCAGTTTGAGATTGATAAAATTGATAGTTCAGATATCTCATATATTATTATGATATTATTTTTGTCTTTCAAGACTTAAATATATCGAGGTTCTGTACGAGTTCTCGGAGGATCGTAACCCACATTACGTTTGAGGATCGCGTAAGGAAATACAGTAGAAAATCTGATTGGAGCTTTAACTCGTAATTAAGTCGTAATTGAAGATTAGATCTAAAAAAGGTATTCTTCTAAATTAACTTTGGTTGCATGGGTTTTATTTTGATCATTCTTCGTCAAAAGTTTTATCTAGAGCACATTTTGGCGGTTGCCCGTCCAATTAATTATTTACCAAAAATCGTTTTACAAAAACAAAGATCTTGGCAGTTTTGTCACCAACAAATTGGTAACAGATCCGTTTTGTTTTTTGTTATGGTATATTTAGAACTGTACTAACTTTGTTTTGTAGGCATTTTAATTCCGATTTTATGATCATCCTTTATTTTCATATTTGATTGAATGCGTAGATGATGATTTAATTAATTTTTTTAACCACATGAGTTGACCTTGTTAAATTAATTAATTTTAGATTGATTTTGAACTCTACAGAGGTATATGATCAATGTAATATTTATTATTCTTTGATTTCTAGTTTTTTTTTTATTTTATGTTATCAAAATAAAATAAAAAGGTAAAAAGAATGAAGAACAAGTTGGAGAAAATGCAAGCTTCGGCAACTCCCATGATGTATTCGGTCCAAGTTCTTCTTTCTTCCCAGGCGCACAGTGATTTTGTTCCCAAGGGCAGCAGCAATTTTCTTCCCAGGAGTAATCAAGGGGCTGTTTGGATGGGACAGTTTTTGTTTTTTTTTTAAAAAAAACAAGCAAACTGCAGGCCTCCTAAAATATTAAATAAAAAATAGAAGAAAAAAGTAATGTTTTGGGCCAGCAGTGATTAACAAACGGAAGCCTATCCCAAACAAGCGCCAGTGGTTCATCCAATAAGCGCACACTACAGCGGTCCAAGAGATAAAGCAAACCGCCAGTATCCAAAAATTCTTCCAAGGCTGATTCGGCAATCAGCGTGCAGCAGTGATGCTGCAGTGTTTTCCCAAACCGCATGCAAAAATCAGTGGGTAGCAAAGCCAATCACGGCAATTCCGGAATTCCAAACAGTGGTCTCCTGATGCTAGGAAAAAGTGGTCTCCTGATGACGTTTCCAAAAACAGCCGTGGTTTCTAAAAATACGAAGCAGTTTCCTAACAAAATTAGGATTTTGAAGCAATTTCGGTGCACACTCAAGCCGCGGCAATTACGGCAATTGTGGCTGTTTTGAAGCTTTCGATGCTAATCCAAACATTGTTGCGGTTTTCCAAGTATAACAAGGACTCTTTGAAGGAATCCTAATACAACTGGAATAACTGAAAGTTTATATTTGAGCACAAAATTGAAACTCTTTAGAGTTTCAATTGAATCATAAAATTAAAATAATTTTATTTATCTTGCATTTAATTTATTTTTATAGTTTAACTACGTGGATGATATATATGGGTTTGATTTATCCTTTTAATTTAATTAATTTAAATATTAAATTTTAATTAAAATATTTTGTAATAAAAAATAAAATTAAGTTTTTTTAATTAATTAATTTTA
>JAOTRH010467121.1:0-23007 GCA_034768845.1 Heliamphora exappendiculata | reverse complement strand
TATATATATATATATATATATATATGTATGTATGTATATTTCTTGTGATTTTTTTCTCATCCACCACTGTCACGTCCCAAAACTCGGGTAACGTGAATCACCTAAGAAAATCTATATGAGATATTAAGATCCATCAAAACCATCGGAGCCAAGATGGGTTTAAGAACATAAATAAAACCAAGTTTAAAACCTTTAAAAAATTCACTACCGAGAGTTTATTTTATGTAAAAAAAATAGCTCAAAAGAATAAGATCACGGTCCCCGAGAGTCAAGTTTTAAAATAAATAAACAAAATTTTTAGAAAATTGCCTAGACAGCTCGATCAGTCAAAAGACTGGTCGAGCGGTCACGATCCCAGCAAGCCCAATAGTTTTCCACTCGAAACACAAAAATATAATGTTTTCCATGACCGCTCGATAGATCGCTTGAGCGGGCCGTCGAGCAGTTTGGCTCTAGGCCCTTTTTGAAAATACCACCCTTGAAAGCTCAGCACTTAAACTTTTTTTCACATTTTGAAAGGTTTCAAAGAACAACGATGCTAACCAAAACTTGCTAAAACAAGGTTCAAAATCCTCCTTCGAGATGCAAGAGTTAATATAAAGCATAAAACCAATTGAAAACGATAATCGAACGTTGAAACCAACTAAAAGAAAATCGTAATACATAACTACAAAAAACAGCAGCCAACCCGCGGTTCCTCTCATAAGTCATACAACGTACATGCATTGAATCTAAAGGTCTCATGACTTATAAAACATGCTTTCAAGCTCAAATCATAAACTCTTTTACATGATCCAACAACAAGCGGTGGTAATCGATCAACAAAATTACTATAAATAACAAACGAGTTTTGTCTTCGCCTCCACCGGGGCTCACCGAGGTCAACCCACATGATCAAGTTCACTTGAAATTTTTTTAAATCCGACAACGTGAGCCGAAACCCAACAGGAACAGACTATAATAAAGTAAAAGCAAGATATGCAATCACGTAGTATAGAAATGACTCGACTTCACAAGCCTCAAAACGATTTTTCATCTTCAAAACTACACATTTTTATATAACCCAAATAACTCCCAACAGTTTAAGAAAACATAAACAAAATGTTATTTTGAACTCGGTTCCCACAATCGGTAATTATTTATATGTACCGACTCTGTTGCACAGGGGACAAAGGTAACAACTATAGACTATCGCTCATTAGTCTAGGTCCGAGGCATCTAATGACTTGCTAAGTAAGTTCTATACGAAACTACAACAACAAACGCCTCCCACCGGGACAACTACTTCTTTTACAGGGATTTACCCGAAGGAGAGCACCTATTTGAACAAAGTTTTTAGACTTTCACCGATGAGCAATATCGGCCCAATTACATACACATTGTTACGACACATTTATGGAATCACTAAAAACACATAGCTCACTACAAAAACTTTTGTAAATACGCACTGTCAGATACAAAACGCTTGATAGCATTCTGTCATATCATCCATTTAACCATGGAGACCAACTAACATTTCAAAATGTTTCCTCCATTCCAACCGAATTGTTTAAAAACCACTGCTCAACCTCAAGGATTAGCTCTAAACATCAAAAACTAGATTTTTATAATTTTTACATAAATCTCTTCGATTTTCAAAACTCATCATTTCGAAAACTACGGGCACACACACGTTCACCAACTTTACAATAAACCATAAAAGCACAAAATATTCTTTTTGTTTTACTAAACATGGTTTAAATACAAAGTTCAATATTTATAGCATTTTAAAATAGTAAAAATGCATATAATCACATGTAGCATCCTTTTAAAGCAAGATAGTCTAGAATCTTACCTCAAAGAGTTAAAACTCAAAACTTTAGACACCGACAAAAAACCAAAGTCGTCGAAATGAGATTCTGTTCAGATGAATGCGAAGCCCATGGTAAAGATACCAACAGTCTGCTATCTCTACACTAAAAACTGAGCTCGAACCAAGCTAAAATCTAGTGAGAAGATAGAGAATATGGTTTGAGTTCTTAAGAGAGAGAGAGAGAGAGAGAGAGAGAGAGAGAGAAGATTATAGGAAAAGTTTTGGTTCAAAAACCAAGGTGGTGAGCTGTCTTATACACAATCGTTCTCATAAGGTGATGCACTCTCTTTCTATGGCTCTTAAGTTTTCGAACCCAGATATCTGATACTAAGTTGTCACGCCCCAAAAACTAGGGTCACGTAAAAAGCTCATCAAACCACATTTTTATATAAAAAATATAAGTTTTTACATGTAAAACAATTAACCAAAAATACAATATTTAAAATTAAAAAGAGTATCCAAGGTTCATCTCTCAGTACATCATACATACTTTTTCAAATATGCATAATATATCGCCTCAACGCTTACAAAACACGCCTTCAGAAACAGACAATACGTGTAAGAATACATGATTTCATAACAAAAAAGAAAAACTATACAAAGTCTTTCGCCACCTCAGGTACGTCTAGATCAACTCCTCGTGATCACCTATACCTGAAATTTTTTTTTACAAATCCCACAACGTGAGCCAAAGCCCAATAAAACAGAATATATGCAGTAAAATAGTATATGCAATCACATAGCATAAAGTTGGCTCAACCACATGAGCCTAAAAAGATTTTTCGTCCTTGAGACCATGCATTTCAAACAATACAAATAACGTTCAACAATTAAAGAAAAACAGTAACAAAATGTTATTTTCCACTCGAACACACAGTCGAGAAATGATTCCTATGTAATGACTCTGTTACACTCGGAACAGAGGTAACAACTATAGATTCTTGTCAATTATCCTAGTCCTGAATCACTTAAGACCTACTAGGTAATGAAAAATTTCATACGGAGTCACAACAACGTAAATCACTTTTTTACGGGCTAAAACCGATGGAGCGAAGCACCCACCATTTCGTTACGGGAATTAACTTGAAGGAATTAAGCACCAACCTGCACAAGTTTTTAGACTTTCACCGACGAGCAATAGCGGCCCAATCCACACATACTGTCACGGCACATCTATAGGATCACTAAAAATCAACACGTAGCTCGACTATGAAAATATTTCAAACAATACATCACTCATGTATAAAAACATCCAATGGCCAACTTTCACATCATCCATTAATCATGGAGATCAAACAACATTTACAAAAATATTTTCACCGTTTTTATCAAACGTTTAAAATTCGAGACTCAACCCCAAGGGTTAGCTCCAAATCTTAAAAACACAATTTTAACGACTTTTCACAAATTCTCCGTTTTCAAGACCACCTTTTTAAAAACTACAGACATCCACACGTCCATACCATGTAATAAACCAAGAAAAAGTGCCAAACATGCTTTTTTTTATCCGAACAAATATGGTTTAAACATAAAAATCAACATGTATAGCATTTTCAACCGATAGAAAAGCATATAATCGCACGTTGCACCACTTAACGACAACATAGTCTAGGATCCTACCTTAGTGAGTCAAAACTCGATGCCTCAAAAATCAAACTTCATCGAAACGAGAATCTGTCTGAGTGAACACAAAGCTTACGGCGTGGATAATAAGGATCTACTAACTGATCGTCAAAAACTAAGCTGGGCCACCCAAAAGTTTAGAGAGAAGGTGGAGAAAAAGAAAACCTAGGCAAGAAGAAAAGGATTTTCAAAATATTTCTAGGGGTCTAATACTTATAGACCACGCCAAAATCAGGGATCATTCGATTGAACCTCTCACTTCAGTCAACTGAAGAAGGCTACTGGAAGAACAAAAAAAACTCCACCGACTCAGTTCAGTCGACTGATCTGCCCAACTCAGTCGACTGAACCAACCCACTGTCGACCTAGTCGACCGGATCACCTAGTCCAGGAGACTGGACGACGGAGAAAACAACATTTGTAAAAAAAAAAAGGTTTTACACCCCCAAAGCTAACCAAACATGCCTTATAGAAATTCAAAAAAGCGTAAAACACATGTACATACTGTTCTATGACAATGAAGCATAAATGAACACGTCGAATATATATATAACAAAATAGAAATGAAACCGGGTCTCACAACTCTTTCTCCTTAAGGAATTTTGCCCCCAAAATTCGTTACAAAGTTACAAGGCAAATAACTCCAGATATCTAGCACGAACCCCAGACTCAAGCTCCCACGTCATTTTTTCGACACCATGATGAAGCCATAGAACCTTGACATAAGCAATGGTCCTCCCTCTCAACACTTACTCCTTTGTATCCAGAATCTTCACAAGTCACTCCTCATAAGTAATATTCTCATCCACCTGCAACTCAGCCCAATCCAGAACATGTGATAAATCAGAATCTTACTTTCGAAGCATGAAAACTTGAAACACATTGTGCATAAACGCTAACTGAGATGGTAAAACCAGACGGTATGCTACCTCCCTAATCCTTTTAAGAATCTCAAATAGTCCAATAAAACATGGTGATAGCTTTCCGCTACAGCCAAATCTCATTAAACCTCCGCGTGGCGAGACATTCAGAAACACGTAGTGCCCCACTTCAAACTCCAACGGTTTTCTCCTCTGATCAGCATAGCTCTTCTGGCGACTCTGAGCTGTCACTAGACGTTAGTGAACCACAGCGATCTTATCTGTCGTCTCCCGCACCAAGTCAGGTCCCAAAACTGTGGCCTCTCCCACATCTCTCTAACACACCGGTGACCTACATGGCCTACCACACAAAGCCTCATACGGTACCATCCAAATACTGAACTGATAACTGTTGTTGTATGCAAACTTTATCAATGGTAGATGATCTTTTCACGAATCCCAAAAATTAAGTACACAGGTTCTCAACATATCCTCTAAAATCTATATGGTCCTCTCGGACTGACCGTTTGTCTGCAGGTGAAAAGCAGTGCTGAACGTCAAGCTCATCCCCAAAACCACCTAAAGACTCTACCAAAAGCGTGGGTCTCGATTAAAAACGATAGATACAGGTGCTCTGTGTAGCTGAACTATCTCATTGACATACAATCTACCCAGTATGTCCACCGAATCCTTCATGCGAATGGGAATAAAGTGTGCAGATTTCATCAGCCTATCAATCACAACCCAAATAGTGTCGTGTCCCTTGGGTGATCTAAGCAGTCCTGATATAAAGTCCAACGTGATGTTCTCCACTTCCATTCTGATATCGGCAACGGTTGTAACAACCCTACTGGTCTCTGATGTTTCGCCTTTACCTGTTGACAAGTAAGGTACCTAGAAATGAACTGAATCACATCCCTCTTCATTCCCTTCCACTAGAACTGATGGCGCAGATCATGATACATCTTAGTGCCTCCTGAATGCACTACGAGACAAGAATGAAGAAAATCATGTAATACATCAGCACAGCACGACTTTGATATAAATAATCTCCCTACCAATCTCAAACTCTGATCTGGGCTCAAAAGCCATCCCGTAGTTTCTTTTTCACTAGAAATACAGTCCCGTAACATCTGAGTCTCTTGATCTGTCTACTGACCTCTAGCACACGTGCAACCAACGCAGGTCATGAAACTACTAAAAATAAGGTTGCGCCTTTCCTTGTCTCCCTGAGACATAGATCAAACTCACTAACTTTTTCAAGCATGTCCCATTCTCGTATAGCTATAGAAGCTAATAAATCATGAGATCTCTTAATAATAGCGTCAGTCATGACATTGGCCTTCCACGGATGGTATTGTAGTTCGAAGTCTTAATCCTCCAACAACTCCATCCACCATCGTTGGCGTATATTTAGGTATTTCTGTGAAAATAAGTATATTTCAAATTCTTGTGACCGGAGAAAATCTCAAAGTGCTCACTACAAAGATAGTGTCACCATGTCTTCAAGGCAAAGACCACGGTCGCCAACTCCAAATCATGTGTCGGATAGTTCTTCTCATGAGTCTTCAACTGCCGAGATCTGTAAGCCATAACCTTACCTTATTGCATCATAACATAACCCAGACTATCATGGGAGGCATCACAATATACTATATAACCAAAATCTCGTTCTAGAATAACCAACACTGGTGGTATCCTGACCTCAAATCAATCTTTGAGAAGCAACTCGACCCCTTCAACTGATCAAACAAGTCATCAATCCTTGGCATAGAATACTTGTTCTTCACCGTTACCTGATTCAGCTTCTAGTAATCAATACACAACCTCAAAGACCCATCCATCTTCTTAGCAAAAAGAGCTAGAGCTCCCCACAGTGACGTACTCGAACGCACAAATCCCTTATCAAGTAACTCATGAAGCTGTACCATGAGTTCTCACAACTCAGCCGGTGCAAAACGGTAAGATGGCACAGAAATGGGACCAGCTCCTGGAACCAGATCGATAGAAAACTCTACCTTATGACTCGGTGGCAACTCGAACAGATCGTCAGTAAAGACATCTGGGAAATCACAAACCACTGGAAAAAACTCCCCTCGAACCCTAACCATCTCATCCAACATGAGAGCAAAAAAGAGGAAACCCAAACTCCCTCGATTCAGAGCAACACCGAGTATAGTTACCAAACCCTCATCCTGATCGCCCACAAAACAAAAGCAACCACCCTCTGGCGTACAAATTGATACCCATCGTCGATCGCAATCTATAAAGGCACGATAGGTGGTCAGTCAGTCCATCCCTAAGTTGACATCAAATGTGGTCATGTCTAGAATGATTAAGTCAAACTCTAGGTAACGACCGGCGACCTCGAACTTATAGGATCTATAAACTCAACTCAACAGCACATTTCTATTGACCGGGATTTCTACACTCAACATACTACCTAATGAGTTTGTTGTCAATCCCAATACAGATGCAAAAGTAGAGAAAATAAAAGAATGTGATGCTCCTGTGCTGATAAGAACAATGACTCATGATCTGTATACTAAGAGAGTACCTTTAATCATGGATGGAGTAGCTGCAGCATTAGGCATGATCGATGCTTTGGAAGAACTGGGATCAGAAAGGACATATGCTCTGCCCTGCAGTGCTCTGGCCTGTCCACCGTAACCTTGGACCGCCGACTGCCGTACTAACTGTACTGAGGCACCCCCTTCTGCAAACCTATACGTCTGAGCCCTAGGTTACTAATAAGTCTGCTGTCCCTGTGCAGATGGAACAACTTGTGCTCCTGCCGTACTCTGAACACTTTCTCCTCGGGGACAGTTCCTACGAATGTGCCAAGACTGACCGCACCCAAAACATACTGGCAGCTCTCTCCCCTACGGCTGAACAATCACTAAACTCTGAATGGATTGCCACGTCACAAATTTCGGGGCATAATAACAACCTCATCCCTTGCGTGTACCCCTACGCATATTACGTGTGCTTTTTTGCAACTGTTGTTCTCCTTGATCACTTTTGCACTTAATCTGTGTATATCGCCTACCTGTACTACTTTTTTTATGTCTAGCAATAGCTCCACCTATCACAACACTTTCCACCAGCTTGTATAGGTTGTTAGTCATCTGTCCCTGCAGTACATTCACGTTCTCCTTTGAAACCTAAAGAACTCCATCTCTAGACGAGAAGCTACAGCCTTTCGAATCCATCATATCTAGAGAAATCAAATTCTTTCTTAAATTCGTCACATGTCTAATCCCATTTAAAATCAAAACAATCCCATCAAATCGAAAAAACTACACTATCTTTATACTGACAACTCTGCTCACTGCATTATTAACCATCTTGACAGTACCCCCATCGCATTATTAATATATATCAAAATATCATCTGACTGTACACATGTGGAACGAACATCCAAAATCTAATATCTAATATGATTTTCTTATACTTGAAATAACTGGGAACACATCTAATTATTTATGGTTGGATCCTTCTATAACAACAGTCTCTAATGATTGTTCTTTTTTCTTATCCACCTTGTACTTCGGATAATTCCTCTTTCGATAATTCCTCTTTAGATGACATTTTTTACCACAATAGTAGCACGTCAATTTGTAAACCTTTCGATTTCGAACGACCCATTTTCTTGAACCCCTCATGCCTGAATGCCGCCCTACCTCTGACTTCCCCACTGTCTAATGTAACCATGATGTCTTCCCCCATTGATTTTTCACTCTCCTTCTTCTTCAACATCTTATGAGATATAAGAGTAGCGACAATCTCATCTAAACCAAGGGTATTTTTCACAACACTAGTATAATTCTCAGATATTCGTATGATGAAAGTAAGGAAACTAACAGGAGAATTGCTTTATTCTTATTCTCGATCTTTGTACCATTAAAATCTAATTTTGTCAGTATTTTGTTGAACTTGTCCAAGTGCTCTATAAATTTGGCTTCATATGTCATCTGAAGTGCATACAACTATTTCTTTAAAAATAACCGATTCGTCAATGTCTTGGATATAAACTTGCTCTCCAACTTAGCCTAAAGTTCTGTCGAATTGCTTTCGTTGATGACTTTCCAAATAAGGCTATTACCAAAATACAACTGAATCGTACTATGTCATGTCCCGCATCTTTTCCTACTCTACAATCTTCATCGGTTTCAATTTTTTGACTTTTTCCTAAGGGCCTTGATTAGTCATTTCACATCTCAAAATTTTCTTCACCTTTTGTTGCCATAAGTAAAGTAGTTATGACCGTTAAATAGTTCAATCACGAAACTCGAGCTCTTTACCGCCATTACTTTTATGTTTGACGATTCATCACAATTTGAACTTGTCGCAATACCACATATATGTAAACTTTGTTCCATGTAGTCCAAATAATCTCTGATTGTACACGATCACTCCAGACTGCATTTGATCACACCTAATCAATCCTAATCAATGCCAATTTATCTAATCCAATCCAACTATATTGATGAATTTGCAATGTAAAAATCTTCAAAGATGATTTTTCAGGAAATGCCTTTTTCTTAAATTTTTCTGCTATATATATGAGCCGATATAGTCAAAAAATCTTAAACAGTCGAATTTAACCAGTTGCCACATATAATTAAAACTCCTTCAATCAAGTGTCAATTATTAATGATTCCTTGGCAATCAAGATCTTAAATAATGATTAAGACTCCCCAAATCCTTTAATTTCCTAATCAAGTTAATACGAACCTAATTTTCAAAAATCTTTTGTCTTCCAAAATTGGTAGGCTGCAACTTGATTGACAGTATATGACAACGCCACACCCAAATTTTTTTACTTTGTGCAAATTAAATAAATTTAATTTATACGTACGAAATCAAATAATTATACAATACTCCGATTACTCAGCACAATTTTGAATCGTTAACTGTTGGCTCGGATATCATTTGTTGGGATTTGAACATTAGTTTCCATACGCAAACAGAAGCAAAAAATCTATGCACAAAAATCAAAAAATAATTAATACTGAGAATTTACGTGATTCGGTTTACACTAGCCTACGTTCACGAGCAAGAAAACAAATAATTTATTATGTCGTATGTGAAAGAGTCCAATTACTCCATACTCTCTACCAACTACTTCACTATTTTTTCTCACATAATTTTCCATTTAACTTTAGAGTTACACTAGTGTCTTATTTATAAATACACAAAGTAAACCCTAGAAGCCCATAAATCCATTTAAAATTAAATTCTATACAATTAGGGTTCCTAGTGGGTTCCTAATTGCTCCCCAACACGGTTATTATGATTCTCTATTTCATTTCATTCTCAAACCACAACCATTACCAAAGTTTCTCAATTCTCATAATCATCAATTACGTCAAATGGTTTTACAAATTCGATTCTATTTATTGATTTAATTAAGTACTAAAATCGGACGACACCTATAGATCCAGGTGTATCTATCATCACTGGTCCACACGAGATCCAATGGATAAATATCCATTCTATAGCTCGACACAAAAAGCACACATTTTTTATTTCTCTCAAAAACATCAATGGATGGGCCATCTAAGAGCATGCTTTTACGAGAATTAACCCGAAGAAATGGCTTACCTTACATTGCGCAAGTTTTCGGTCTTTCACCGAAGAGGAACTCATGCCCAAACTTAAATATCAAATCCATTCACAATGTACTTTAATTAAGTTATTCACATTTTAAGCCAACACGAGTCCAACCGTCAACCCGGTTCCTCTCGTCAAACCCAGCATCATTAAAGTTTCCATTATCGACAATTCTAATATCTTCATCATTCATGTATTTGAGTTAGTATAGTTCAAACCTAATTTTCATATCTTCATCATTCATTATACACACTCAACAATTTATAGAATTTATTCAAAATTCTCAACAGCATTTCTTCATTATTTTTGCATATTGTCAAAATTCATGAAATCAATATACCAATTTACCAATTGGTCAACACAACCCTCAATTTACCTAAATATCCAATCAATTTCATTATTCAAGTTCATCAACCGAAAACCTTCCAAATTTTCATGATTTTAGCTCAAGTCAAACCTAACTGTCATGCCCCATTTTGGGACATGACCGACTATGAACCACAAATTAATATTTGTAGAACACATAAACCCACCAAAGGAAATAACAAATACAATACGAGAATAATTCATGAAATAAACCTTAATTGAATTAATATTTTAAAATTCTAATATCATAAGCTAACAACCTACTAGTTATTTAAGCAAAACTAATCAAACTAAAAAAATTCTCTGGAGATCATAGCCATGTAAATAATTAAAGCACACATATTAATATATAATTTTAAATCAGGGAATGAAAGTAAATTGATAACAAAACCATGATTTCAAAATTGGAAGTACCCCAATACTTTGCTAAAATATTTTTGTTACAACTTTTCAATCCATATTTCAAATTTCATACAGAAAATCCATGTGTCAACAGATAATATTATCTCAAAATCTCATATTTTTCTCAATGATTGATCATATCAATCAAGGTTTTGCCAGACCATACATAACTCAATACATCAAGCTTGTGAATCCATATATATCGCACTTAGATGCAGTATCGGGATGGCGTCCGTGATTATTCTCTAAGCCGATCCAATTGACATATTCCACTGAATAATCGTACAATTGTTGAAACATTAGGAGCACTCTCCTAATGACTAGTCATCCACTAGAATATTTCATGAACTTTTTAACCATGCGTATTTAATTATACATATATGACATATCACCATGAAATATAAAAAAATTTAATTAAAAAAATATCAAATATTTCAACAGTTATCAAATATTTATTGTCAAAGAATGCATACCATATATAGATTTCTCAAATAATTTTAAAAAAAAAATAATATTTTCAACAAAGATGCATAGAATGAAAAAATTTCTCACTTGTGTCTATTACGCTCAACAAACGGAAAGATATATGAAAAGGACGTTACCCTAAATAAATTTTACAATTATAAAAGATTGTTACTAATTAATACTCAAGTCAAATATTTAATTACTATGCAAATCCCCTTAAGATTCTGTATGTCTTAATTCTTCTTATATTAGTTTAAGTTAATTTTTTTTTTACTACAGAATATTTCGCCTAATCAAAATTGTTAATTACCTCAAATTCCATTAAAATAATAACGTATTAAAATATTATAATAATTAGATTAATTTTTACCTCAATTTATTGAATAATAAATATTTATTTTAACTTACTATTATTATTTGTTTTCCTATCTTCCTTCAAGATATGTATTATTGTTTTTATTTAATATTTTAAAAAATAAATTAAAACTATTAATTATTCTCATATAAGTTCAAGTGACAACATACTAAAATATTACAATAATTAAGTCAAATTACACCATTGGTCTTACTAATTATTTTCTTAAACTTATATTTTTTTCCCACTTAGTTTATATCAATACCTTATGACCATAATTTCATCAAAATACCTTTAAAATTAGATTTTACGTCTGGAATAATATAAAATATACTCTTTCTATAATTAAAAACTTACCCAATCAAATTAAATAAAGTAGAATACACCGTAGCACCCGTGAACACTACACCATATTATTGCCTAGAAAGCCATGAATTATGCCTTCTTTGTTCCCCGTTCTTGCGTTTTTTTGTTTCTTCTCTCTCTCTCTTCTTTTTTCTTCTCTCTCTCTCTCATCTTCCTTCCCTTTTTTTTTCGTTTTTCTCCCTCTCAAATTAAATGAATTTAATTTATCATATATGTATACATATATATATAATTTTAATCATAGTATTCTATTTATCTCAAACTCTTTGTATGTTCATCTATATATATATATTTTTTCTCATAACAACCATATTATCTTAAGAATTCTCTATCAAACTTTATCACTCGAACTAATCTTATCAAATAAATCAATGACTATTCGCCAAGTTAGCTCTCTTCTCTATATATAGATAAATAGAATTTTAATTATTTTGTACTTCTAAAACAATCCATAATTATTTGAAACATTTCCTACTTCATTTAAAATGCTTATCCTATCCCAATTATTATTTCACTCATACTACAACACTCAATTCCTAAAAATTCTCCCCTCAAATTCTATCATTTTGTCATGCTCCTAACCTCTAAGCCCATGAACTATCCTCGACAAACCAACTCAAAGAGAATTTTCCTAATAAAAAGAGTTTTAAACTCAAACCATACCAACTCTTTAAATAAACCATTAGAAAATAAAGGAATTCAAATCCCACGATAAGATTTCGAAGCCCAAAGAACTCAAAACAAAAAAAAGTTTCAGCAGATCAGTCAAGACCGATTGATTAGTCTTTCACAGACTGAAACTACTGAGATCAATATTAGTCTGTTAGACTAATCGATAGACCGATCGACCGGTCCAGCACAGAACCCCTTTTTCTCAATAGATTTTTCAACACCAAGGTTTTCCACCTCAACTACACCTCTAGTCAAGCCTTCCCATGACCACATACAACCACATAAAAGAAAAGATATAGAAACATTCCCTAAACATCAAAAACTCAACAATTTCATACATAGAATCTTGAAAATGAAAAATAAGAAACCCAAGGCAACGCTCGATAATTTACCACGCATACAGACCATGAGTAAAGGTAGCCTTAAAACCTTGCAAAACGAATACCATCTAACTCGAGTAACAGTTCATTGTAGCAAAAGAATCACTTCTTCATGATATACATTTCTCAAAAGATCTTTCTATAAATTTGTAATGCTATTCAAAAGTTCAAAACACGGTCTTGAGGTCCATTCCTCAATCGACTACATTTTTTCTATTATCACCTTAAATGTTTAAACAACATGAGTCGAGACTCGTAGAAAGTAGACTATTAAAGAATATATGCATGACATGCGAGAATAATTATACGAAATGCCACGTGTAGTTTTACTAAAAATGAATCCCATTTTCTATCAACAATTCATTCACATTATCGATTTTTCTTACACAAATTGAACCCATTATCACATACAACCCATTACTTCATATTTTATTCAACCCATTATCACATACAACCCATTACTTCATATTTTATTCAATTCTTGTCACCTCTACTTCAGATTCTCACCTTCTGC
Organism: Heliamphora exappendiculata; assembly: GCA_034768845.1. Lineage (NCBI taxonomy): Eukaryota > Viridiplantae > Streptophyta > Magnoliopsida > Ericales > Sarraceniaceae > Heliamphora > Heliamphora exappendiculata. Next base: position 9,536 of record JAOTRH010467121.1, on the reverse strand, counting down.
AACTCACACATACTCACTCACACATTACCCATAGTTTTTCATATTTTAACCAACTCGTGGTTTACCAACTAGGAGCCGACACCGAACGAGCTTATAAACCCACGTTGCGTTACTACCAATCGGGTCACACAAGGCCCGTTAAGTAATGGTGTGCTATATAATTCACCTCGATTAATGCCTTGTCTCAGTTATTAGTCAAAAGATAGGTTACCCAATCTGCGTAGTTTTTTTGTTTTTCACCGAGGAGTTATTCAAGCCCAATTTAAACGATTCTTAAATCTAAATCGGTCCTTTTTATTTTATCAAATCAACATCCAAATGTGAGTCCAACCTAATAATGATTCATCTCGTCAACACCCAACACGCATATGATCAACAACACATATATATACACATTCAATGTCATCGAATTTGCGTAATCCGATTTTAATTTGCTTAAAACTCCAAATTTTCATTCTATCATTTCATTTATCATCAAATTCATGGCATTTATACTAGGAGATAGATTTTCACAACCCCTAATTTCACAACTCATACATCAATTTCATTATACGAGCCCTTGACCCAAAAATCTCTAATTTTCATGGATTTTAGCCAACCCAAACCCTATTTCCAAATCTCACAATAATAGTAGATTTTCAACGAACTACTTAAGATAAATTTATCACAAATCAACCCAAAACTTAAGATCTCACATGCTTTCACTTCAAACCCTAACAAAAGGTTTCCAAAATACCAATTTCATGCTTTCATGTATATATATTCAAATACACTACTCGTGAAATATAAATCAACCCAAAACATAAGATCTCACATGCTTTCACTTCAAACCCTAACCTAAGGTTCCCAAAATACAAATTTCACGCTTTCATGTATATATATTTAAATACATAACTCATGTGGAATATATATTTAAGAATAGCCGAAGATCCTACCTTTTGGTGAAGAAAAAAACACAAGATCCAAGCTCTAGGAAGCCTCAATCCACCAAATCTTCGACCGTGAGATGAGAGAAGAGTTTTTAACGTGCGTCTTCGCTTCCCAACGGGTGCTCACATGGGAGAGTGGCAAGAAAACCACCCTAGATGAGCATCGCTTCCCAACGGGTGCTCACACGAGAGAGAGGCAAGAAAATCACCCTAGATGAGCGGGGATGCTCCAAAGGCCACCAAACCCAACCCTAGGGTTCAAAATATATTTCTAGAGAGAGAAAGAGAAGATTGAAAATGATCAATTTTTTATGTTACAAACTGATCAATTGGTCCCTTATTAGGCAGCACTCTACGGAGAGAAAGATTACATAGAATCCAAATTTTGGTTCAATGCCTAGAGACTCGTTCAAATAACTCACGATAATTAATCTTATGCATAAACGAGCACATAATTATTATCAACCATCAAACCATGATCCAATTTTAAATTTTTTTCCAAAATTAACCATTCCACCATACAAGTTTTAATTAGTCTTGTTAAAATTACAAAGGGTCGGGTCCCTACACATTTTATCATCTTAATAAAATAATTTATATTAAAGCTTAAAATTATCTCTAATTGTAATATATATATATATATACACAATTAAAACCATTAATTAATTAATTTTTATTACAAAATATTTACGAAATTTGGGATGTTACACTAACTTTTCAAATCATGAGTTTAAGGTTTTCCAATAGTGTTATCAAGATGGAAGTACCATAAATTATGCAAGAATACAAGATTTAATATGCTTTAACTCCAAACCCTAACCTATGATTTCAAAAGTATAAGTTTTTCATGCTTTCATGTATAAATTCAAAATATATAACTCATATATTACAAATCTTTATGTATAGTCATAAATCCTATCTCTTGGATGACAAATTCACAAGAAATAAGCCCCCAACAAGCTTCAACCAAGCAAATCAACCGTCGAACGATAGAATAGAAGCTCCCAACGCATATCTCTAACCTCCAACATGTGTCCATCCAATAGAGGAGCAAGAAGGAGCCAACATTGGAGCAAGAGGAGCTCAAGAGCACTCAAAACCCAGATCTAGAGGCTTGGGTTTCAATTTAGAAAGAGAAGGAAATGAGAGGAACGAGTTTGAAAAGTATTAATCTCGACTTTATGTTACTCTCTATCACAGACCGATCGATCTCTCTCTCGCTAGAATGCACTCCAAAAAAAAGAAATGTATATAAAATTTTCAAATTTTATTATGACGCCTCACAACTCATCCAATCAACCCAAAATAATTATTCTTACGCATTTTCAAGTATATAATTATCATCATACCTTATTATCATGATTAAATTTTTCATTATTTTACAAATTTATACACTTAATCATTTTTCACTGGAAATCTCATAACACATTTTAATTAATTTTTACAAGTTAAAAGGAACTGAGTCCCTACAAAAATAGTCTAAACTGAGCCTAAACTTCAATTTTTTAGGCGTGACCATTAAAGTTGAACCGGTATTTGGGGATATCAACTTTTTTCGTCTTGTTATTTATAAAATTGTTTTCATTCACGTTAACGAGGTAAAGATGATATTTGTTTCTCTCATCACAATTTATCCTACTCAATCTCGATTATATAAATTAATTATATTTAGATCTATAAATCCATAAATAAAGTTTAAAATCATAAAATTTAATAAGATTAAAATATAAAAATATTACATTTATCTCTTATTTTTACCTTTATTTTTTAATTTAATCAATTTTCTTCTAATTTTTCATTAATTATTATTTTTTTATCATGTTATATCTAACTTTTATTAGTATTATTACCTATATAATTTATTAATTATCCCTGCCATGTCTTCATCCCGCCTGCCCCTTCAGATCATATTGTAATATATATTAAGTAGCTTATTCATATACAAATAAATTTTATTGGACATCGATCTTCATGTGACTAGTTTACATTTATATTTTAAAATTAAGAAGTAAATATGTTTTTGAAGAAAAAATAATTCAACAAAAGTAATTTAGTCGCATGACTATTGATATTCTATCAATTTTAACTCAAAAAATATTACAAAGTGAATAATTTAAATTATAAAAATATATTCAAAATCAAACCCTAAAAAGGCACAACATAATACTGTAAATGGAAAATTCAATAGTGCGAATCCCTTGATTATTTTTATTTTGGTTTATTTATCACAATTTTATATTTTAGTTATGATAATTTTAGGCTTGGTTATGATTACGGATGCAAAATCAACCCGATCCAAGCTCGTAAAGCTCCCGCTAAATTTCGGGATAACTTTTTTTTTGTGAGGGGAGGCTCAAGCTTGACCCTAAGGATATGTGGACTAGGCATGGGCTTGGGCTCAGATTTTTTTTCTTGAAAAATTTTAATATTTGTTATTATTTTTTAAAATTATTTTTACATATTATGTTTATGTGTTTTTTATATTTATTTTAGTTTATAAATTATCTTATAAAGTTATAACGATTATTATTTTTCTAATTGCTTCTATATAATAATAATAATATAAAATACAATAGTATTTAAATTTAATAAATAATCATATTTATAATTTTTAAAATAATAAATTATTATTATTTTAAATTTATAAACTAACTTATAATTTAATAAACAATGGTATTTATTATATTTATTTTAGTTTATAAATATAAACTTTCAATTGTCATCATTTTTAATTGTTATTTAATTTTTATATATTTATTTTTTTATATATAATAAAATATAAAAAATGCAATAAGATTGAATCTTGAACCGGGCTATTTTTGCGCATTGACACCAAAATTCAGACTGGATCTCGGGCCGGTCCACGAGCTCCAAAGGTAAGCCCCAGCTCCAGCCCACAGCTCTTTGAGCTTAGGCGGACTTGATTTTTGTTCAGGTTTGGGCCGGGCCACTACATTAGCTAGCCTAAGCCAGTCTCGGGTGGCCCACAGGCCTTAAAATAAAATTATATCCCTAATTATGATCATTTTAAGCTCTACAATATACACCCAAATGACTATAGTATGCACCCATTGGTTATTTTAACTTGGTTTTTATTTATTTCAATATTGGCTTTTATTATAATAATTTTAGGCTTTCAACTTTAATTTTTAATTATTTTTAATTTAATTTTTATTTTACAAATTTAGACTCAATTAAATGTACATATAATATGCACTAAAATATTAAGTGCACATCATACTACTATCCACTGTACAAATGTAGTTGCTGGTTTGACCCAAAAGTTAGAATTGGATTGGACTGTCCTTTTGAAAAGAAGAGAGGGGCAACCTAGGATTCTAGAAAAGGCAACAAAGTGGAATGGTAATAGTAAATTATGATAAATAATCAGTCAGGTAAAATCTATATGTTTGGATAAGATAGAAATTGAGAAAGTAACTCTCTTTAACTTTACTACAAGACACCAATTCATCATATGCAACTCCTTTATATCTTTGCTAGGTAAAAAAAAAAAAACAGTTCTATGTATACATAACTAATTGTAGAATCAATAACATAAAATAATTTTAATTATTTATAGGGTGTTTTTTGGTAGGATTCCGTTTATACAATGTTTGGAAGGATTAGTCCCGCTTCAATTTTTGTTAAAAAAATTCTAGTCCTACTGCATTTTATTATATTCAGTACACCCCAATTTACCAAAAACATGCTTATCTCTAAATTCACAATTGATTTATTCATTCCGACATGCTCCACTCTAAAAAAATGTTATTTTACAAACGGCAAATCCTTTACACACTCTCTCAATTGTTTAAAATCCCCTTAATGCTACAAGTTCTTCATTGTTGTCTTCTCATTTTCTATGAGTTTTAAGGTAATTTATTCACATGTTGATCTTGAGATTGGTTCCTTTAATAGATGACTTTTGCGGTTGATTGAGCTTGTGTTTGGACTAGTTATTTTTTTAATAAATTTTTTTGGTTTTTTCTATAAAAGTATACATTTTTTATAAACTATAATTACTTTTCTTCTATTTTAACTGCAAGCTAACATATTTATCAAATACTCATAATTTATGCTATAAACTATAATTTATAAACTATTAATTTTAGTAATACCAAATACCCACAAAATAGAATGAATATAGCTTAACTTTAATTACAACGAAATTATAGTAGGTTGCTATAGAACCGGCCGAGTCACAAGGCTTGATAAAAGTGTTAAGGGGATTGGAGCACGATCTCTAATCCCACCCAAGATCATCAAAAAACGCACAAACTACGGAATAAGAACAAAGAAAGAAAGAATAAACAATCACACAATCAAGACACATGAATTTACGTGGTTCGGCAAGTTGTACCTATATATATGGGATCACACACTTTTACTATATTTTTGGAAGAATACAAGAGAGGAGTTTTTCTCATGGAAGGATACAAGAAAACCTAAAAAAAAACATGAAAACATAATGGCTACCACATACCCTAGTAGCCTATAATAGACCCATTCTCGCATAGACCGCTCGAATGGTCCGTCGAGCGATTAAAGTGAGCTCTTGGTATCTCATGCAAGCAACACCACCACTAGAGCAGTCTGTTCCCAAAATTGATTTTCTTCACATCTCTAATAATCTCCCACTGAAGTAAATACACTCCAAGCCTTGAGATATCCCCAAAACAACACCATCACTATGAAACAACCAAGAAACCAAAAGATCCTGTGTGAGACAATCTTCTTTCTTCTACACTTGAAGACCAATCAAAACTGAGCACAAATTTAGTTTGTCAATGTTGGCTCCTTTAGCCAACATGTCACTTGGGTTCTTCGCTCTACAAATCTTATCAAGTTTTAATTGTCCACTATATAATATAGAGTGTATAAAATAGTACATCACTTGTATGTGCTTTTTCTTAGAGTGAAACGCCAGGTTTTTTGCAAGAACAACAGCGCTCTAGCTATCATCGTAAAGAGTACCTTTTACCACATTCTTGCCTAACTTTTTCAAGAGATCTTGTAATCATACCATCTCCTTTCTAGCCTCTGTAACAGCAACATACTCAGCCTCTGTAATAGAGATTGCAATGATCTTCTGTTGTTTTAAAGCCCAACTTACTATTATACCACCTATGGTGTACACAAATCGAGTAGCAATTTTTCCTGCTGTCACTATGATTGGCTAAGTTAGCATCCACATAACTCGATAATTTCAGCCCTGTCCTCGTGAAACATAAGAATGTATCAATGGTGACCTCCACTTCAGGTATCTCAGAATTCACTTGACAACATCCCAATGTTATTTTCTTGAATTGTTCATATACATGCTTATTGCTCCTACTACATGTGCAATATCTGATCTTGTACAAATCATGGCATACATGAGGCTATCAATGGATAATGCATAGGGGACCTTTCTTATGTACTCCTGCTCTTGCTTTATCTTTGGAGACTAATCCTTAACCAGCTTAAAGTGACTAGCTAAGGGTGTACTTACAGTTTGGCATTGTCCATGTTGAACCTGCTAAGTACTTTCTTCACGTATTCACCTTGAAATAGTCTTAATGTCCCTTTAAATTTGTCTTTGATGATTCCCATCCCTACTTGACAGCTCTCAAATCCTTCATTGTAAACTTCTTAGACAACTACCTCTTTAGCTTATTTATCTCCTCAATACATGGCCTTCCAACGAGCATATCATCCATATACAGCAGCAGGATAATATAGGAGTTGTCGAAGTTCTTGACATAATACCAATGGTCTGCTTCTAGCCTTGCGAACCCGGTACCCTGCATAAAGTTGTCAAGCTTCTTGTACCACTGCCTTGGAGCTTGTTACATATCATAGAAGCTCTTGCTCAGTTTTCATAAGCTTTTCTAGCCATGTACTGCGAACCACTCCGGTTGATGCATGTAGATGTTAGGGTTGTATAATAAAAATTATATTTTGAATTTTTCGTATTTGATTTTAATAAAATCTATTTTTCTGTTTTAATAAAAATCTGTATGAGCAATATATGCGTTTTATTATTTATTTAATATTGTGAATGTGTGTTTTTTATTCTACATAATAGTTAATCTGGTGTGTAAAATTTGACTTACACACAAAAAATTGGATAATCTATTATTGTAGAATATAAATTTATGGTTTACAGTCACATATAAAATTGAACACACCATCGGTTCGGCTGTAACACAGTGTTTTAATAGGCATGTCTTAATTATGAAAAACGTATAGTTTCAACAATAGTTCCGACTCAATGTGCTAATATACTTTGTGTGTAATGAACATGGCCACATAGAAGTAATTAATTTTATACCGATTATATAAATTAATTTACACCATATGGTTATTATGAGTGGTTATGTTATTAATCTCGAAATAATTATTAAATACGTATATTTAATATTTGTTATTTTGATTCATTAAAAGGTATAATTTTTTACCAATTTAGAATCACTGTGAGTTAGATAACGACATTATTTATATAATAGATATTAATTATTGACAAAATTCACATCTTGAATAGGGATTGATGATACCCACTTAAGGAAACTTATAAGTTTTGATTATGTCAAACCTTATAGTTGGATTTTATAATCTAACATATCAAATAAGTTAAGCCAAAAGTCTTAAATAATTATTAAAGAAGTCGATTAAATATAATTTTTAATAATTTAATATAATCGATGAATATCTGTAATCTTAACGTGGGAAGAATAATAAACATTTAATAATAGGAGTTCGAAATTTCGGTTTAGAGAATAAGGCTGGGAGTGCAATTACAATTTTTTAGTGGTATGATTTGTAATTTATATTTTTAAAAATTGCTTCTAAGTTGAAGTGAGTTTTTGTAATTATATTAGAACCACGTGCCTTATTTATTTCTTAGGTCCCTACTGTAGCCTATATATACGCCATTATAATCGGCTGCCAGTATGCTTATCACATCAGATATTCTCATATTCCTTAGGGTTTTCACGTATTGTGAAAACCAGAGAAAAATGATAAGGTAGTTAGATAGGGTTTGAAACACAAAGGATCTAAGTCCACCCTTGGTTCATATTTTGGTTTTTGAGAATACAACAGAAGATCTGAATGAAGAAAAGATTACCGGTTATCTGTTGTGTTGATATTTGGATTCAAGTTCAATAATAGAAACGCGATCAAACCAGAGGAATCATGCAGGTATAATTCCTATTCCACTTTATTGGTGTACCAAGTTTTTTTTTCAGGGTCTAGGAAAAAACTAGGGTTTTTCGTACAGGTTTTGTCCAAAGGGTTTTCCTGTTCGTCCAGACAATTCGGTGTAGTGCAGTTTTTGTATTGTATGTTGTTCTCGTTATGTGTCACGATTGATTCAATTCATATGCATTATCATTGTATTCTAGGCATCCGGTCCTTTTAGTAGATGTCTTCTTCCAAGTTATCATGAAGGAAGGCGATCTTGACATCAAAATGTTCAAGGTGCAAATTCTCTGTAGCTACAATACCCAGTACGGTTCTGATTGTTGTTAACTTTACAACTAGAGAAAAGATTTCAGTGAAATCAACACCTTCCTTCTGTTGAAATCCTTTGAAACCAATCTGGCTTAGTATCGCTTTCTTCTGTAATGTTCTTCCTTCTCTTTTGCATATTGGAGTCCCTCTGTATAAACCGTTGTTGGGGTGGGTTGTTGTCTTTCTTGGTTCTAAATTTAGGGCGTCCCTAGTTGCCATTTTTGTAAATATTTTAGGATATATTTCCTTTGTACACCCTGGATACGTCCCCGGTGTTTAAAATGGTTTATCATGAATATTATTAGGCACCATGAGTTCGTCGCTAATACTTTAGTTTTGATGTCTCTTTGATTCCGTCGCTCCTTGAGTTATGGTTATATTATAGAAGTGATGTCGACACAGATAAATTGGGTAATTTTGGAGAAGAGCCTAATTCGACGGACCTAATTCCACTGCGGTGGTAACTACGGAGAATAGCCCAATTATGGCGGACCTAAACCCCATTACCACGATGTTTTTGATGGGTAATTTCGGAGAAGAGCCTAATTCGGCCGACCTAATCCCACTGTAGTGGTAACTACGGAGAAGAGCCCAACTATGGCGGTCCTAAATCCCTCATCTTGGTACTTTGTATGATGTGAAGTGTCTCTTGAATTTCCTAATTATTACTTAGACTTTTGGTTGACATCGACAAAGGTATCACGAGTCTTAAAATGGGACAAACTGCTTACGAACTCCACGCCATTGCCATTGAATAAAACAGCTAAGGCATAAGTCAAGGCGCACGTTTACTATTCGCAACGAAGCTTGATGATGGCTTTTGTGATTAACTTCTATAAAGTCTACTCTGGTAATTTTTGGCGTTAAATTCCTGTTATGATTATGGATATAAGTCAGGTTGGGCACTCGCATCGCATCTATTTGCATCGCATACACTTGTAATTATATATGATTGCCATGCTACAATTGTCAAATTTGTTTGTCTTCTTGACCTTAAATTGTATTTGGTGTTATATGGTATGCGCTGTAGTGAATTTTGTGCCGTGAGATTACTTAGAGGGTTAGAGTGCTTTGCATCTAGGCTTTGGCTAGGGATGGTAATTATACCCGTAC